>JAWQUT010000138.1:298843-318845 GCA_033807755.1 Ellobium chinense
AAAAAAAATTGCATTTAGGCAACAGGCGTGATTATGCGGTGCTACTTCTTAACGACTTCTATTCAGGTTTGTGAGGAAACAAAAATGTTTCCATTATGCGAAACATGCGATAAAGCGATGTCATCTATATAACATAACCCAGGCGAAAGTTCCCAATTAGGTTGCCCATAAGACATTCCTTCTTATTTAATTCTGCCATTTTGCCTTGAGCCTGCTTGTCATAATAATGGCTGCCAAGCTCCTCCCAGGCTTGAAATACTTGTCAGAACACAGCTCAGGAATGTCACACAGGATTAGGGCTGGGGACAGCGCCCTGTCCATGCATAGCCTACGTAAAATCCACGGTATGACAGTGGAGTATGTTGAAGAGGGGCCCGGGGCTGGAGGTGGGGATGGGGATGGGGATGGGGATGGGGAGAAGCATGGGACAATGCATGTAGCACAGATTTACATTTCAGAAATGCACCTTGAGTCAGTTGCAAACCAGTCGCATAGAAGGCCCATGATTCAACTAGTTCTTCTGGCTGCGATGCTGGCAAACTGCATGTATTGGGATTGGGACAGGCGTTATTGCTACTTTCATGCAGAGCCGTAGCTTGGAGTGTAAGAGAAGTCAATTGTTAGAAGTGCCTTGATTTCGTTCCTCATTCCTCATTTGTCGCAAGATTATCCAAGCTTAAGAACGCCCATGAGAGTGAAGTTGTCAGCAATATAACAATTTCCCCCCAGCCACGCCCATGTATGCTTAAATGAACAGTTCCTAATTATATCATTTTCACGGATAATTCAAACAGACATTCTCTTCCACCCACCTCTCGTACCAAGCTTAGAAAAAATGAAAAGTAAACTGGCACTGTAAGGGAGATAACTGATAAATTATTCTGTTTTCCGTGAAGAAAACATCGATTATCTTTCCTTCCTGTGACAATGTTGGTTAGCTCAAGCTCACTATAATACTTTGAATAAAAGTTCATTGATGGCAGGGGAGAGGACTGCCAGCTACTCAATCAGTCATTCAGCCAGCCGCCAGCCAGCCAACCAGTAGGCCAGCCTGCCAGCCAGTAAATAAATGAATCAGCTAGCCAGCCAGCGAGTCAGCCAGCCAACTCATATCACTCAGCCAGCTGGCCAAACTGACGGACGGACAGACAGACAGGCAGACAGACATACAGACAGACATACAGACAGACAGGCAGACACACAGACACACAGACAGACTGGCAGAAAAACTGACAGAAAGACAGGCAGACACACGGTCAGACAGATAAACAGGCAGCCAGACAGCCAGTTAGCCAGACAGACAGACAGACAGACAGACAGACATACAGACAGACTGACAAACAGATGATGTTAAAAGCTATCTCAGCTTACCAACTGCAACAGTTCCATTACCAAAGGCGTCAGTACATTTCAGCATCAACACGAGGCAGGTCATGACAACAGCAAAGAAGGAAATATTCCAGCCTGATCTCGCCATTTCAACCAATACTTGAATAGAGGTTAACGGTGACCGGTTTTTGTAAAGAACAACAACATTGACTTTCAGGTATATCACAGTTTAGTTTATCATGGTCTCGGTGTTGTCTGGTTTGTGTTGTGTTACACACATTCTATCACTTTGCAATACTGTAAGTTACCAGTCAGTATTATGACTTTATGATTCATGAAAGGCAGAACTGACGGTGGGTCGCTTAACTGTCGTCAACCACCCTTGACAATATTGTGGAAAACAGTGAAAGTGATAGGAGTTCTCGTTCACAGTTATCATGATCCAGCTTTAATAGGTGCGAAAACACAGCCTTTCATGGAGAAAATAACACAGACAAGTAAGTTAGACTATTAGACTGCACAAATATTACACTTCAGTGCAACTTTGAGTAGTCAAGCATTGGAAATAGAAGTGTGATCTACTTGCCACAAATACAATGGCAGGTATCATAAAAATATTATTATACTTTTATCAGAGACTGAGCCAAGGTAGCACAGTTCCCTACACTGACAGGTATGTCATTATGTTTGGAGCAACCATAGGCGGCACCCAGTTATTTTTTAATAAGTGAAGGGAGGTGGCCACAGTGTGCTAGGTTTGACTGACCATGTGGAATGCTCTCTGATGACGAGACATAAAATGGGAATAGTTTAAATGCAAAAAGGGAGAGGTAAAGAGATTGTCAGGTATGAGGAAAGAAAGAAAGAAAGAAAGAAAGAAAGAAAGAAGAGAGAGAGAGAGAGAGAGAGAGAAAGAGAGAGAGAGAGAGAGAGAGAGAAAGAAAGAAAGAGAGGGACAGACAGTAAGTCGGAAGAAAGACTGGGACACCACACGCTGATTAATATGTGCTGGCTTCTGTCATTTTATTGGCATAATAATTAGTAATACTACTACTACTACTACTAATAATAATAATAAGAAGAAGGATATTAACGACAATGATAATGATAATTTTATTTAAAAAGTACCGCTTTACAACGCGGCCTGCCTAGCCTGCCCGCGTCCCTTATACAAAAATACTTCATAATTAGTCCACAAAACCCATACAGGATTTACGTTTTCAAGGCAACAACTGAGTAAAAATGTCTTCGTCAAACTATACAAGTCAGAAGGTTCCGAATCTAAAATAAAAACGATCTTTTCACTACTGTCCAGGCCTAGTCTAAATACATATTATATATTCGACTATATTGTCAGTCATGTAAATCTCATACAGATCGTTCATAGAATGCATTCTGACTTTTTCATATGTCGGGCACACAAGCAGAGAATGTATTATGTCCTCATTTAATCAACAATCATACATGCAAAGTTCTTCCAATTCTTTCATTCTCGTTCCGTACAAATCTGTATAATACAAAACCGAGAGCAAATGTCCTAGCTTTGAAATTTAAAGACCCAATTCATTCCTGAAAAAAACATGTTACATCCTTACATTTTTAAGCTGGCCCATGAATTCGAATACTGTCGTCGGAACTGACCTAAAATTCTGAAGAAAATCATGTTGAAAAAAATTTGCATGTGAGTGAATTTTTGGAACACGCCTTTACACGTCGGGCGGTGAAATATTATTGTCATATAAGTTCTTGTTATTAAAAGTTATTGATGCATTGACCCGTTCAGCGAAGGGATAGGAGAGATTTGCAACAATCTGTAAAAAAATACATCATAATAGTATTCATAGGCCATGAGGTCGCCATGTTATCGCACTGCGTAACACGGTGAACATGCAAGCCTGTGAGCCCGTTCAAAGTGGTCATTCGAATCGGCTAAGAAGACAGTTGGCGCAAGTTAACCGTCGAATCAGCAGCTGGGTGGTTCAAAGCTCATGTAATGGGAAAGAGCCTTTCAAATTATTGCTCTTCTAAAAATGTTATTTCTAACCTATCATCAACTAGTCACTCATCAAGCATCCAAAAGACACAACTACGAATAAAAGCACAATGACATCTCTTGTGAATGTTTGACTGTACTCTGTGGCTGCTTTTCGGTGTTCTCGATGTCATACATTTGAGCTTGTGATTTTTTTTTGGTTATTATAGATATGTAATGGAATAATGCCGGGGGCAATGCTAAAGATTCTCTGTTTTGAAACTACTGAAATATTCAGATGTACGTCTAAATATCCTCGTGCAATAGGGGTGTTGAGTATCAGGCAATCTGTATCACACTAAAATTTCGGGATAATCGATAAACACCCCCTGCCCCCTTCCCTCCCCATTTCCCCGATTTGAAATATCATGACACCCCTCCTGAGTTCCGCCTTCGTTTCAACGCCATGTCGCGCACACATTCTCACCTGACTAAGCCTACCTGAGTTGTGCCTGTGCTAATCCTTCATTAAAGTTGTATATTACTACAATTCCGATGTAGCCCTTTGCCGGATTATATTAAGGTCTTAGGTTCTCATACATGCTGCAAACCTGTTGTTCTGTGTAACCAGTAGTCATCTCTTTGCACCGAATGTCACTAAAAATGTTATAAAAAAGTGTTGACAGAGACTGGTATAACAAGCAGTCTCTGAAGTGGAGAATGATTTACCCGTATTGAAATGAAATTTATTTAGTTGCTGTGCCCCTTGTCCTAAATTGTGACGACATAATTATATCAGGGTTGTATTAGTGGCGCTGATGATTATAGGATGGATGTAGTGATGGTGGTAGTGATAATGATGACAGATGTTGTGCACTGTCATCACTTTAATACGAGGCAGTGAATAACCATCTTAAGCTCAACTTAATCGAAGATATCAGTCTCCCACAGAAAACCGCATTTCGCAGTCATGCAGTTCATATTATAGATAGATAATATTTTCAAGATAGTTTTGGTTTAAACGGCGGTACTCGCCACATACAGGTTTATTGGTCCCATTTCTTTTATATAAGAGGAAATGCTTGATACAACAAATGCAGACTGGGTTGTCCGTTGGTTGATGAAACAATGCTGAAAAGGATTGTATGAGATGTCCAGACTCTCAACCCTGTGATAATTGGATTCGTCCAGATTTATGGATTCTCTCACGTGACGCGTTGTTTGGATAACGTAACATGCCTAATCCGAATACGATGGGCTCATACCAAAAGTATCAAAAGAGAATCGCGTTTTATTCATACCATGGCTCAAAAGTATCCAATAGCAAAAGACGGTTACTGTAACAGGTAACAAGACAAACACGTTAGTGCTAGACACTTCACAGTAACTACAAGGTCCGTCAAACTCTAAGACTATCATACTGTGCAGATCTGCTGAGAGAGTCTGTTACACCTTGTGTCTTGTGCTCAGAATCTGCGTCCGAGAGGATAGGTATTGTCAGCGAGCTGTCAAATTTAGACGATATCTTCTTGAAGATTCTGAAAGTAATGAGACAATAGAAGTATGTGTTTGACGAAAATCGTGTGTAAAGTCTTTTACCCTGTACTTTGGCATGAGCAACAATTTCCAGAAGACTGCGCTGAAACTGTTTAGTATCGAGTAAGCCTTGTGTCGTCACGTTCATTTGAAATACGACTAATATGTTTTAAAGTTTTGTTCTCTTTATAAATCCAGAGCGCCTTGAGATTTATTTTAAGACGACAACAAACAAAAAAAAAAGCGGTACTAGTCCCAGTCATTTAATGATCTTCAAACACAGTGGCAAACACAGCAATATTTTTACTTACGAGAACAGCATGATATTAACAGCACAGATGCCAGCCATCACGAAAAATACAGTTCCTCTGTAGAAGCCCAGAGTGGCTATGTAGGTGCTGTTGTATACAGTGAAAGACAGAATTCCAGATACAGCATCCACTACCGACAAGCTGGCAAACAAAGCTCCTGGTGGAAGAGAGAAAATTTACGATTTAACAAACATATTAAGGTTCCCGCTCCCTGAACGGAAAGAACTATGCACTAATGCAACACACAGACTTCAGTGAGTACGTCAGTTTCGCTGGATTAAAGCATAATCAAAAAGAGTGCTACTGTGAGGCCGGTAGGAAGTGCCTACGGTGAGCTAAAAAAAAGTAGTCACGGAAATTTTGCTGCGTAAAAAGCAGATACGAAATTAAAAAGAAAGCTCATAAAGTACAAGAACAAACATATCATGAGCCATTTTTATAAAGTTTACCATAAGTTGTGTCGTTCTACCTGCAAAATTTCAATAGGATGTATGCTTCTAGATTAGGGATTTCTGCAAGCAAGGTTTTATTTCATCAGCTTCATAATAATGTAAATAATGAAGAGAATTGCAGTATGATTTAACTACAGAAGGGCACATAAAAACTTTATCCACTCCACATGTTATTTATATATTTGTCTATATATATGCAGAGAAGTGTAAATATAAGAAGTTACAAGTGATTCATAACATTGGCATTGCCTTGTGACCTTCATCTCAGTCTCACATAGCATCTTATACACACACACACACACACACACACACACACACACACACACACACACACAACAAAGAAACAAAACACCAAAATAGAGAAGCATTAATACCTTTAAGAGACATCGACTGGATATCAAGATTTTCATGTCTCCGGTATGTGTAAGACAGCTGTGCTTGCTGACTGCCTGTTGCTGCTTGCTAATCACTGCATGTTTGGAATATAAGTCTCTGTTTCGTGACATCCGGGAAATATCTGTTAGTGAATATGTAGATTTCTTAAAAATTTTGTGCGATGTACTAACCTTGGTCTGATGGAGACGCCATCCTGGACAAGAGTGTTCTCGTGATGGGGGTGACTGTGTAGATTATGAGGCCTACGACTGGCACTGGAGAGAAAAACCACGGTGATAGTTGTTTGTGTGTTAGTGGGAGCAGGAAGGAGGAGTGGGTATTTATTATCCCAATCCCATAAAGTATGTCACAGGGCACATGCAACATCAAACACCCTGATCAGTCCTAGAAGGTTATTCGACACTCTGCAATATGATATAGTCCACTCCCCTGCCCAGACATATACACAGACAGCATAACATCTCTGTCGTGAAACGGCAGTGTGTTCTTTTCCCCTCTGCTCGGGTATAACACATGCAACATCTCTCTTGTTCACATTGTTACATACTGCATTTCTGCCTATCTAGCTACAAGCATGTCTGTAACATCTGTCTTGTTCATACTATTACATACTGCATTTCTGTCTGGCTACATGCATGTCTTTGATTCTGTCCTTCTCTTTTCCCTCTCTCCCTTCTCATCTGCCATTCTTCTCAGCTTACCCAGATAGAGCATGATATCGACAACAGCCAAGCCCTCCAGTATGTAACCTCCAATGGCACATAGAAGGGCAATAATCCCAATGGCCTCCAGACTGAGGCAAGTTTTGAGTATTCTCAAGGCTGCTATGCTGCAGATGATCTGGACCGATGACTGAATGGAACTGCAAAGAAACGGCATTTCAGTTGCAAACAAACTCAGTACACAGACAAGAATATCTTTAATTTTTCGTATCGCCTGTTTCAGTTTGCACAATTTTAAGAAAATGAAGGGCCTTTCAAAGAACAGTTCTTGAATACCATTGTGTTTACAATGAACTTGCCGGCAAATACAGAGAACATTATTGAAAAAAAGTTTGAGCAGAAAGAAAAAAGCAGTCAATTCTACATGGAAATACTACTAGCATACATACTAAATCAGTGATAGCTGTAAGCGCGGCACACTGTAATTGATAGTTTTCTAGTCAGTTTCATTTCATCACAAATTGCTATTGACCATGAAATATGTCATTCCGACCTCATTATAAGAAATCATCAAGGTAGTTCAAGTTATATTATTCATTTTTTGTTGAAGCACATTCATATTGTCTAACAGAATATCCAAAACAGCCAAAGTCCCTTGTGATTTCTTTAAGTAATCACCTGGAGAGCCAGATCCAAAAGTAGTGTAGAACGAACCTACCTGAAAATTCCAATCTTGACCGAGTTCCAGCAGAAAGGGCTATTCAGTTGATACAAAGTTTCAACAGGAGATCGACCGATACTGACCACAATGTTCAGGAAGAACATGAAAACTCCTATTCTGTAAAGAACTCTTTTTCTGGAAGGGCCAGCAAAAGTGTAGAAACCAATGACCCTCTTAAGATGCGTGAAAGGATTAAGTGTGAGTTTGGTCTTCTTGCTTTGGTGTAAAGTTTCGGGTAATATGAAAAGAATGGATAAAGTCGCAAGGCCAACGAGTATAGTCATCATTGCAGTCGGGTAGACGTAGCCTTTCCACTCTATGAAATAACCAACCGAGAGACTGGACAAGGCTGACGATAGAATAACAATGCATTCAATAATAGCAAACGATATGGCTCGACCTCCGGCAGTTGAGGTGATATCAGCTACCACAGCTGCAGAGAGCAAAGAGTTGGCGTGGTAAGAACCACACAGACCGTCCACAACGCTACCTATAAACAAGTAGCTGAGGTTAAGTTTCAGGGCCACCACAAGCACGTAGACTAAAGTCCGGACAAAAGCGCCGAACATGGGGGCGAAAATCACTTTCTTCCTGCCAAAATGGTCAGAAAGTGTTCCCAGAGGAAGGCAGGTCAGAATCGCTGGCAGAGACGAAGCATAGTTTATGAACAAGGACAATGACGATACATCTTTCTGAATCTCATCTCTGGTTTTAGTGTTTGAATCATTCGCCTCTTTAGTACAAGGAATCTGCTTGGTGAAGTTGGTGAAGTTGGTGAAGTTGTACCAGTCTTCTGATATCCGGTGTGTCAGATACTGGGCAGTGACGGGAATAGTCGCCATGAAGGCGGTGTTGTAGCAAAACATGTACAAAGCCAAGGCGGTCCATACTCGAAAGGTGGATACATCGCTTTTTGCTGTGTGTACATCCTCTCCATCCATCTGTCCCTTAGCCTGTTTTGATATTTCGTCCCCTCTCCTGTTGAGAGTGCCCGGATTGTAGCCATTAGTGTCAAGAAAGTTCCCGTTTGGGTCATAAAGATTTGGCGAGCCCGGCATTATTGAAAGAAATGACTTTCACAATTCTATTCACTATTTATAAGCAACTCTCAGGGAAAAGAGGCACTCTGATAATAAGGTACAGGAATGTAATGCAAGAAATACGTAATGCTGATGAGAAGCAAGCCCTGAGAAATGACTGGATAATAATATAGTGTTATTTTCATCTACTTGACTTGCTGCGCTGGTATGCCCATCTTCAGCTGCTATCTGGCCTTGGACATCACACCATTCAACAGTCTTGGCCAGCGTCAGGAGTTCTGAAAAATAGGAAGAATTTAGACCGCGATACGTAGAGCCAAACGATGACAGGATACTGCAACTAGACAGACTTTCATGGCCTAGCATGTCTCTATAAGCAAAATTGTTTCCAGCAAAAGATGGAGAAGGATTTACATTGAAAACATACATTGTGGTAATATGTCTACAGTTGCGCACTGAAGAAATTTGATCAGTTCTGAACAATTACGATAAATGCACCTTCAGTAGCCTACATAATATGATGGTAAGCCACGAATACTGGCTATTGGAATAAAGCGACCTGGACAAATTCTTTGCTGTGCAAGAAATTTTAATCTAAAAGTATATATAATGTACATACATACATACATACAAACATACAAACATACATACATACATACATACATATATATATATANTATATATATATATATATATATATATATATATATATATATATATATATATACACGAAAAGCTACTCCGACGTTTATCATACTTTTATATCGTGCTCATTGCTCACCATTTTCAGTATACAAAGCCCGCTGCTGCTTTTGTCTATCTAACTCAGAGTGTCTAACTCGAAACACAGGTCACACCGAACTGGAATAGTGATCCTTCTGTGTATGACAGCCACAAACTTCATTCACCATGGTTCATGAAATGACCATTCGCTTGTTAAATAATTCCTGATCCCTAATTTTACGCATCTCCATTACATGATTATTATCAGGGGCGTGGAACACGAGTGTATGATCCGCTGAAAGAGTTACCTCAAATGGCATTCTCTGTTGCAGATGAAGGAAAGATACGACTCTCAGATAACCTATATCTTTACGCTCCTGCTGGTCATCGACTCACAGGTGGGAAAACGTGATCGACCCGTGCCACAAAGAAACAGGTCCAGTTCATTTGCACTGACGTACAGACACTTAAACACCTCATGGCTCAGACACAGAGATAACGGCACTGATTCTGTAGTTGTTACGAGACCACTGACCTCTTGATTTGATCACTGACTCTGATGAGCACACACTATAGGTTGCAGGAGCCTAATTGGTAAAAAAAAAAAAATGGACTATCCGAGTCGATAGTAGTAGAGTATAAATAGAAATAATCATATAACATGAAACCACACCGCAAAAGTTGTGAAATTCAGTTTTGAATTTGTAAAAAAAAAATTGTTGTAGGCAGTGTTTCCCAGTGGCTTCAGCGGGTTTCATTTGTGAGGGCCTGTGATCTGCAAAAGAAGGCCAAATTTTTAATCCCCTTTCATGTAATTTAAAACTGTGAAAAATCTAACCGAAGGACCCCCACAGCAAACAGTATATAATTTGAGCACAGTGGTGGCACTAAACCTGTAAACTAGTCTTGGCCATCTCGGAATGTTCCTGTGGTTCGAGAAATTTTTTTTATTAAATGGCTGAAAGAGGCTTTTAAAATCTGGCTCCTGCAACCTATAGACAGATTTCATAATGTCTTCCATGTTTTTGCAGCAGTATGGCTCATTGAAAACAGAACTGTTACGAGTACTTGCCATGGTAGCAAATCTAGATTAATTAGGAGCAATCCTTTGTAAATTAGTCTGCGTGTATCTTCACTTCTTACTAGTAATTGTAAAGTTATTATACTTGGTTTTAGTTAAAAAAAAAAAAAGTTCCTGCTTAGCATAGCATATTCTTGGTCGAAAGTTTTTTATTGCTTCATCATATAAAGCATACTGCACAACACACACTCAAATCAAGATTTAGACTAACAAGTGATGACATGCGCTTAATGTTGTTTTGTTTTCCTATAATATAGTCAACATTCAGTGCAGATCTAAAGCAAATACAAAGCTTTTGCCTTGCACTTTTATTTTTGGCCACACGTTCTCCAATATCAGCCAGGTGGACAAGGGTCAGTTTCATAATACATTATCTTACCTCTCATGATTACATATATATTATATCATATCACCATATCTCGTTCATTAGGTCAATGACTTGCCGACTTCGGCCCTCTGTCAAAAATGTACCCGCTTATCAGCACAACTGACTTTAAATATGTACCCAAGTAGTTAAATACACTGTTTGGAGAGCTCACTTCTGCTATAGATATGAGCCACTGACAAATAATAGTGACAGCAGTGACCTGGAATAATAGCCAGGAATTTCCCGACAGTTGAAGAAGGTAGCAGATGGGATGGCGGGCACTTTACGACTGTTTATCCTATTGTTACTGAATCTGAATCTTCTATGCCATTCTGTCTTATGGATATAACTCTCACGACATAAATGTCTCACAATTATATGAATGTTTTCATCTTGAACAACGTTCTGTGTGTTTACATTATGTTTATGCCCTGAATGCTTGTGGGGATTTGCCTGGAATTAAGGAGAATTCCCGTCATTTTGATCTGAAGTGAGACACTTGTGTCATGAGAGTTATATCCGTAAGATTGTGACGCCTCACTAATAAATGCCTATTGTCTCATCAATGCCTGTTTCACTTTCGTGGACAGTATTATTTTCTGAAAATACATAATATACTTTAATGAAACGCAGTGATTTTGCTGTTATTTTCTTATTTTGAATTTATGTGTGCCTTGTACCCCTTTCACTGCTGAGGTTTTAGGAAAGGCACATATTGCTACGCATTTTGTCACTCAAAGGCAGCGTTACTGATTAGTTTTGACCAATGTTGTCAGTGCCTTTGGAAAGCATTTCATTCACATTTTCAGTGGCTATCTGGATACAGAAAGTCAAAGAAGAGATATTATGTCAAAACTCTAATAATAATCAGTGCCTGTGAAATGGCAGCGCCACGGTGTGATTTCTAGGGAACTGAAACGGTCATTAGTCGACCTGGACTTCTGGAATAATGATGATGTGAAGTCGCGTCAGCGGGCGATGTTAGGTACCGACAGATCACGTGGAGTAGTGTTCATGTACCGTACAACTTAAAGTTGTGCCTACATTCTGTTGTTGCTCTAACAAATCTGAGCTTTCTGTACGCCACTTGGATAATAATGGAAATCTCGAGAAGATTGTAATGATGACGATAGCGATAATAATAATAAGAACAATAATAATAATAATAATAATTATGCCCAGTGTCAGGGGAAGTCTTTGTCTAAATACCAGTGGATGTATGCATAATCCATAGATTTATTAACCCACCGCGACATATCCATAGATTTATTAACACACCGCGACATAATAATATACAGTGAACACCACTGTTTGGGAGTTCCAGTACTACTAACATAAGAAATACACGCAGCCCGAGTGCTAACAAGGGAAACAACATGGCAAGAATCAGCTTTGAATATTAAATAAAAAGGTTGAGTCCCTTGAGTTGGATTCCCGCGCCTCTTTGCGTTGACGTTTTCATGCATTGCTGAACCATTTGTCTGAATGCTATAGGGCTGATGACAGATATCTGACCACTGCACTGTTCGCATACAGTCACTATTTACTGGCACCATCATAAGTGTTGCTGGGGGATGCAGAAAACCACTACCCATTTCTAAGCTTCAGGGTGTAAATATCGTTTCATTCGGAGCAAAGGTGACAGCCTAGTCGGAAAGATTTGCTGAAACTTTAGGGAAAGGAACTGTTCATTTCGAAAATGGGATACGAGAGTGGCGGAGAGGGGGAATGGGGCATTGTGGCATTATCCCTTGAGAGTGATTGCTAGTCCTCGGTATTTCACTCTTTTTCTGTCTTAGACCAATCCTCTTTTCCCTTATCTCACGGGACCCCTCTCGCTTCTTAAGGAGAGGAGAAGGTCGTTATTACTCTATGAAAATCTTGCCAACAATATCTCAAAATTTTTCCAAGATATCTCAAAACTTTGCCAACGATATCTCAAAACTAAAAGTCAAATCAGCTTGAAATTTGGCACCGAGGTAGCCACTTCTAAGCGTATGAGCATGTCCTCGGGGAAACTCATCTGATAATAGTCCTCATACTGTGTCATCATAATGTAAACCCCATTCCCAGTTCTCTTTATAAGTTTTAGCTTGGACAATGTAAAGCTCATTTTTTCATCAAATCTAAAAGTGATCGTACGATGGCATCTTGACTACACAGCAAAGTAATGTGCCAAGTTTGAGAGAATTTCTTTGGGTTTTTTTTCTGAGTTATCACTGACAAGGAAACATTTGCGTTTTATCTCCAAATATACATTTTTTGCTGCTTTTCATTCAGAAAAAAAAACCCGATTTTTTTTTTTGTTTTTACTCTTTTCTTTTAGCTAACCTGCATAGTAGTGAAGATAGGTTTTGATGAAAATTGGTTTAAGTTTTCACCTTCCCCAATATTGCCAACAGGGCGCTAGGGATCTCTGCTTATTCTAAAATCTCCAGCACGGAATGAAAACAAATTATAGTTAGTCTAATAAAGTCAATCAAAATAAAGTCATTCTTTCTTGTAGCGCTCTCTAGTGAAGGACAAGTAAACACAGTGGACAGGTGTGTGATGTGTGACAAGCACTTTCGGCACACATCTGAAGACTGAATACTACCCTGAAATTATAATTTATGAATTCCTCTTTACTAGCAGGAAATAAGGCCTCTATCTAAACAGTCATAAAATGATGTTTTAATAATGAGGGATGCATTTTCTATTTCAGTGAATAAGTAGGACCGCCTTTAAAGTACTAACATTTTAGAGTCCATAAAAATGTTCGTGTTCAAGTATTACGGTATTGCCCTCTTCATCCCGCAACGTTCAAGCTGAAGATACCAGGAACCAGAAATAAACCACTCTTGTGAGTGGCTTCGCACGTGTACATTTAGTTTAGTTTCCATTTCTCAAAATTATAGATCTATCATTACTACAGGAGTTAAGATACGTACCCAGTCGCAAGTGCCAGTTATTTCTTCCTTTTCATCATTTAGGTAAGAAATAATTATGCCTTTTTGCCTTCAGTGTACTTGTATTAACGTGGAGTAGAGCACCTCGTCACTTCATTGATTAGTTCTGGGACATTATTGTGCAGACTTAACGCAGGAAAAAAAATTACAGAAGTGCATTCTTGAATCCATTTGGCATGCTGATGCGGTGCTTAGAAGCATCACTACTTACACCCGAGGAGGATATACAATTGGTTAAGCTAAAGTTCATTAGTTAAAACATTTCTGTTGGCAGCGCCTTACTGCACTACAGCTGAAAAAAATAAAGGAACGGAAAGGCATTTAAATAATATTTTAATGTTGTTTATCTATATTAATAAAACGCTTCAGCCAAATTTGTGTCACAGATTTCTTGAGAACTACGTAACGTAAAAACATGCGGTTTTCACCTAAATTCGTAGAAAAATACACAAAAAGTAACTATACACATCAGTCCTTTTTATTTTTTTGACCCTTAAAAAAAAAAAAGATTGTGTATAGCAACGAAATACAATCTCCGATAGATCTTTTCAGTCCGCCCGATTCGCCAATCGTCGAACTTTTTCACGGAGTCTAATGCATTCCTCTGTGATGCCTTGCGGTGCGTTGGGTATTCTTTCGCCGCTGGTGCGTTGCCTGCCTGCCCATTTGTAAAATGGGTGTTAGTCTTGTTAGTTGATAAATCATTTGTGAAGATCACATTCCACACTCGGAACGATCTAAGGTACGCGTCTTTGATTTCTTTTCTTTCTTATCGATTTTACTCCCCACATAAACGCATGCGCAAAACCAACAAATAGGTCGGTAGAGGAGTCTAATCTCTCTCTCTCTCTCTCTCTCTCTCTCTCTCTCTCTCTCTCTCTCTCTTTCTCTCTCTCTCTCTCTCTCTCTCCATACATAGTTATATAGATACTGTCCGAGATGTTACTGCAAAATAATGCTTCTCATAGTGCTAAAGAACACGCACTAGAACTTGAGAACTCTTGAATGAGTAAGTAAATATTAGCTCTTTCTTAATGAATATTATCTCCCCATGTCTTCTCTCATCACTTCGATATACAAAACTCATCAATCCTTTGGCAATCTACACGATGCATCAAGAAAAATAGGCCAGGCTTGCTTTATTTTACAAACAGTACTTTTANTAGATAGATAGATAGATATAGATATAGATATAGATATATATATAGATATATAGTTGATATCATGTGTGGCACGCAGAATTTCTGAAATTCAAAAAAAATTTGACAAATTTATGAATCATTATTTTATATTCATTGTTATCCTAATTAAAATGATTATGACACGACTTCAGCATAATGCACATTACGAGGTAAGCACTCTTGGAAACTTCGAATTAAAAAGTTTTGAATTAGACATTGTAAATAATCAATTTTTTTAGATATCACTATATCAGTAGAGCATTTGGAAGGGGTGGGGAATGTTGTTGCATATTTAGAGGGATTCCCCCTTGTCCCAATATTACTGGAAATATTAATGGTGAATTTGAACAGTAACACAAATTCAGGGAAATCAAAGCAACACACAGAATGCAAAATGTCCAGCTCTGAAATAGACATTCTGCATAATTTTGAGCGTGTCGTTTTATTTTGAAAATCTACACAACTAAAAATATATTTGCTTTCAGGAACCGGAACAACAGCAGGCACTTTTTGGGCAGAGCTGCTAAGCACTATTTCCAGCCTAATCCAGATATATTCAACTCTAATAGTTTATTTACTAAAATAATATTTTGCGTCTAAATCCTGGAAAATTCTTATCGCTTGTGGAATAACAGCTATTATTACTAATTTGCCTAGGGGCTCGCCTTTCAACCGAAACTGCTTGGGACGACAGAGGATCTGAGGCTCATGGCATCATTTTTACAGACTACTGGCCCTCTAGTCTACTATGATAGGTTTAACACGAAGAACGCAGAAGAAGAAGAAGACTGATAATTTCATGGCCACACATAAATTTAGATACAGGATACCATGTGTCATCGCACCGAGCGACCTCCCTACTCATACCATTGGTATTTTATGGCCGTCAAGCACCAGCACCATCATCGACGTCGACAGCATTAATTCTACGCCGTGCTGATGATTCTGTTCCTCTTTCCCTCCTCCTCATAAAGAATTTTCAAATCCACCTCTCCTGATGACCACTGAACCATAATATCTCTCAACACCTTAACCCCACCCCCTCACCACACACAACTTAGCAACGCCGATGATTCTTTCATAAAGTTTTCAGCACCTGTTTGTCAGTCTTCGCACTGTATCACATTTGCTTACATTCTTTCTGTTCACATGCCTGCAAGCTGTTACTTTCTTGCCTTCACCCGTGTGCCGTTGACCATCTTACTGAATTCGCTGCTTTGCTTCACTTGCTTGAGACAACACAAGCACCACATCTCGTCCTGGACGGGATGCTTTCTTAGTGACCGGTTGGAATCTCCTCTCGGCCCTCATGTGACGTAACCAGCTGACCGCCAAGAAAAACATCACGTCACCACAAGGTTCTTCGAGGGCCGAAATTACAGCTCTCGCAGCAATATCTAGTAACTACTCATACAGCTATGGAATACTTGCATGACTTTGACGTTTCACATCTAGAAACGTCTTGTGTTCAAAATTGGCATCTCACGGACAGCTCATTAAGTCTGTGTAAACTGCTGCTCGCTGGGCGGGCAGGGCAATCATTTAACACCGAAATAAGTGTGAAACTAATAACAACATGGCCTCATAGTGTTCCGATGTGTCATCTGGACGTTAACATACCGCCATCCTGTATGAGCAGGGGCATGCATTCTTGAAAAGATCCACATGGGTTCACACCCTTGGTTTGCCAGCTGGCTAATCAGGGCGGATAGACAATATTGTCAATGAAAAAAAAAATCCCCACATATTATGTTCCTAGGAACTGAAAAATAATGACCTAGAAAAACTATAATATTGTAACTTAAAATGCAGCATTCTAAATTACTGTGTCTAGAATGATGTAGAAAGAGGTCACTAAAGTGAATTACAAATCAAAGCCTCTTTAATTGCAATCTTCGGGAGTATGGAAATGTTACTAAGAAAAGGAGCTGCGATTATCCAGCGACACCTATACAGATGTGCATCCAGTTGTTATGTGAAAAATGTTGCGAGTAAGCGAAAATTGCGATTATCCAGAGATCTGTTAAACGGAGTCTACTGCATAATTCAATATCTAGGTGAAAAGTTAACTCGAAGGTAAAAGGAGTGGGGATAAAGATGAATGAAGATGAAATGAGCTCCTCCTTTGTTAGTGGTACTTGTATCGGGGGAAAGGGGNCAGATTACCGGGGGGTAATAATTGAGGGGGGTAATCTGATCACGGTACACCGGCACATCATTTTCTACATGAGTGTTTAATTGTCTTTTCTTGTTGTGATTTAAAAAAAACAACAACAACAACAGTATCTAAGTCAATGAAACTTGAAACAACCATAGATTATATCTGTCTGTTTTCTGTTAAAGCTTGTATCCCACTTTCTTTTTAAGTTTTGAAATCATTGAACTTGGAATTAAGTGAATTTGTTTCGGCCAAGCGGTAAATTAAATCATTATTTTTTCTGTTCTTCGGAACATGAAGGAAGAAACTTTTTGACAATATTGCTCTATCGCTGGATTTCATTAGTAATTAAACTACGGTATAAATATTATATCATAAATGAGAAATGTCCAAGGAAAATAGCACCATTATCATTGAACGGCATCATGTTTTCCCAGAAAGATTAAAGTAATTTTTTTTAAAAAATGCAAATAGAAATTATACAAGGGAAATCATAATAAATATTTGCTTCATATTTCAGATTAAACATTTTGAATGAAAAAGAATCAAGCTCGTCTATAATTTAATCACTCACAGTGTAACTTATAGATCTAGGCCATGGTAACTTTGCAGTGTTGAGCGGCCTCACAGCGATCTTACAATTTGATGTTTTGTCCCGCTGGCCTGAAATGGCTGGGAAACGGCAGGGGCGTACATTACTATGTCACAGGAGCCATTTTTCAAATTAGTGTAATAGTTTTAGTATGTAGACCTTAGAGTAGTAGAAGTAGTTTGACTCTCTCAGGAGGTTTGCCTCCTTCGACACAAATGAAAGAAGTCAGCGGTGGTTGGAAGGGAAAGGAGACCCCTCACGGATTCAGTCATTTATGTCCCTTCCCACTTTTTGTCTTGTCTCTCTGCGAACTTTTCTGTTTCCACTCTTTCATTTCTTTCTCTCTCTCGCTCTTTTAATTTATCCTGTTTCATGTCTTCTCCTCTATAAGCAATTACAGTTCTCCATCTAAGATGCTTGAGACATAGGCGTCAGTCTGTCTGTCTGTCTGTCTGTCTGTCTGTCTGTCTGTCTGTCTGTCTGTTTCGCTCTATAACAAACCTATTCTTGAGGCCTCTTCTCCTCAAAATTTAATTTACCCTGACACACTTCCGTCCCTTTTTTTGGACTCTATCGCTTGCCTGTCTGAGCCAGGGTTGGGCAGAAATAAGATACTATGAACGCAGTTCATGAACTTAAGTTCAGTTCACTTTGATTTGGTCTTAGCTTGCTAGCTATATTGGATGGACTGATCTGGATCTGAATTGCAGCTATTCTGGGTGCTTTACCAGACCTTTGATTTTCTACCTAAATTTCTGTTCAGTTCACCTCTACCATGAAAACCAGAACCAAATGCCGACATCTAAAATCAAGGGGAACTGATTTGAATCTGATCTGAAAACTACTCAGTTTACATAGAATTGAGCTAAACTTGATCATAGGGCGTTTTAACCCTTAGTGAAAGGAACTTGATCTGAACTGACTCTTTTGGTGAACTTACCCAACCCTGGTCTGAGCCAGAAATTCACCACCGCCATGTCCTTCCATCCATATCTGGAGTAGAATAAAATTCTGACCAAGCCCAGCCAGGTCTGGAATTGGCACAGCAGCTGAGACGCTCCATGTTCTTCTACTCCTGATGACGCTGACGCTACACGACATGGACTTTGATGGGCGTCTTATCGCTGAGTTAGCTCCCCTTTCATCTGTTCCAGGACGCAGGGATGTGAATACCAATCGAGTTTTGTGTCCTCTTGCAAGGGTTTGTGTTACGCGTCATAAAAACAGACGGCGTAAATATTTATTGTTTTGGGACAGTTTATCGCGTTCTGGGCGTAGGGAGATGGGTAAACAAGGCTGAGCTAAACTGCAGTCCAGAGGCGCAGAGGGCGGGACGCACCGGTCCGCCTCGCGTCATTAAAACGAGCGACCTGTCTGAGGGTCAGAAGGAAAAACGACCAAAGTCTTGGTGGTCAGCGACTTGAAAAGGATACGTTATCGTTCATTGACTGTTATAGGTGCAGGGTCACAGATTAGCCGGGACATCAAAGATTCTGAGGGATTTGTGTCTTCTAATGAAGGCGGACCCCGGTCGTAGCTCACTTCCAGAGTGGTCATTACTTCGTTGGTGTAGAATTTATTTAATTCGCAGCCACTCAGTATTGATATTTAGACGTGAGTTTCTTGTTCTTGCAGAGTAATGGTGTTCTCTTCTGATAAACCCGCGTGCCTGGGTCATATGGTATTGGAATTAAAGGAATTGGCAATAAATTGTTTTGCAAGCATGCCAAACATGACATTTTCGAAACCATAATTTACTGAATCTTCAACTTATATTTCACTCTCAACAAAGCGCATGGAGTATTTCTTTTAACGAGGGGGGGGAGAGGAGAGAATGGANATTAAAACAGAAAAAAGTGCATGTTTGTGTGTCTGTGGGGTGGAGGGGGAGGTGGGGAGGGAGGCAGTGCGAAACAACAGCAACAAGAAGGAACTCCACTTCTGCCTAATACTAAATGCACCTACACCTTTTTTAAACACAGTCTACCACCAGTTGCAACTTTCTTGATGAAGTAACTTAGTAACAGAGATAGTCATTAAACTGAAAGAACGTACTGCGCCCCCCATAACAAGTGAAATCGCATGCGTGTTATTATGAGAAATCACACTACCTGGCAATACTAGTGCAACTTCCGATTCAAGAGATAAATGCTTTGCTCTGTTGTCTCGAATTACATATTTAGATCTCCAGTGGCCGTATACATAATCCTTACGTTAGTTCACACACTGCGATAACCACGGGATTCTCGCAAAACATTAGTTGTGTTCGCTGTAGTTAACGCAATATGATAATTCGCGGAATGATAATGCATACGGCCACATTGCACTTTTATCTAGAAACGTGGGCGTAGGTGCAGATGAAGACCAACAGCGCAAAACTGCTTGCAACCTAGCATTAGCGAGACGGCTTTTGGGCTTTTTCTTTTTCATATTGTTCTTACGGAACGGTGAAAAAAGGGCTTGAGTTGGCCAGCAATAACTTTTTTTCCGGAGATTTTCGAAAAATCACAGCAAAGTAAGGACATTTTACGTT
>JAWQUT010000138.1:335071-349479 GCA_033807755.1 Ellobium chinense
CTCATCTTCAGCAAGACCATTCCAGAGGAAAAGCCCCTCCTTCATGTCTCGTCCTCTCCCCCATCACGATATTTAAGTTTCCGAGCCAGCGTGTTTGTTCCCAGGCTTCGCCCGTGTGAATTAGCTATCACCGTCACCATTTCATTATTTCGCTCAGCAGGTCGCTTGTTTTATCCGCTCACATCGACAACAGCACGCAAAAATGTCTCTTTAATACACGTTTATGAGCTTTCGGCTTGTGCTTTTTTCCGGCCAGTACCGACGAAAGGTCTGGACCTTCTTTTCATTTCTCGTGAGAACATTCTATGTTTATTAAACATACGTCAGGCCATCTCCTCTTTTCAGAAAAACCACCTTGTTGTTTTCATAAATTCCATAAATTCCGTGAATTAAATTACCAATTTATGTTCAGATATCGAGTCAACTTTTTGGGTAAAGATATAAAGCGTCCTCTTCGCTTTCATAAACGTTATCAATATTAAATTACGAAGTTAAAGGAAACTCTCATAGGTGTAGCCACCATGGAATAAATTATTATGGTCTATCAAGGATATGAAACACTGCCCACGATGTGTTGTTAACCCTTCCAGACTTTCGTTACTGGACACCTTTGGAGGCCTTCGTGGGGCATTAAGATACCCACATCCTCTGTTATACTATATGAAATATTTAATGTGGTGCATACGAATTAAGATTACCCAAGAATGCCTCGGAGGGGTTTCGATAAATCGGTAGACTGCATGTAGATAAAAGTATAGTTATTTTCTTACATATAAAGGCATCCCATCCATCTTTACCTAAAGTATGGATAACATAGGTACCCACAAATGCCTCCGAAGACAGTACAAAAGTATTGCATGTTGATTTGTGTGTTTACTTAAATGAAACAAAACCAGCGGCATCACTCTGTTGCTAAGAAGAAACTTGGAAAATACATGCACATAAAGTATCCATGTTCTGGAGATATTCTAAAAAGGTACCCAAGAAAGTTTGGAAGGATTAAAGGTGAAAAATGAATACCTGGCTAGTGGCTAATGAAATCTCTTGTCCAAATGTCAGTTACTAGCACTAATAAAATGACAGCGGCTATTATTTCCAAAGAGTTGAAATAACTACTGGATGATCCGACTCGCTGTAGAAATAATAATGTAATGTGAAGTGAGTGAAAACTGCATGAATAAGAGATTTCTAACGCTCATGATTATTGCTATCAAGTATAATTTTTAGGAAAATTTAAGGATCGCCGTTTCACACTTGACCTTTCTTGGGAAATTCTAGCCCAAATTATCTATTTGTTTGATGCTGAAAAAAAAAACCAACAACAACACACTACTGAAAAGATATTGCCAAACTTCACACGAGATTTGGAATAGTAGAGATATTATCGGATAGTAGATCAAGGGGTGACCGAATAGAATTTGGCATCATGGCCGCCAACGGTCTGATCAGAATTGAAACCGTAACTTGATAGTAAGGAATCGTATGACAAATTCAATACATAACCATATACCAGTCAGCGTTTGGCAGAGAATTCACCTTCATTTCAGTGGCCCTCACAAGATGACTATTGCATAAATTACAGTCCTCCAGTCTGAAAAAAAAAATATGGACAGCCTTGGACTAGTAAGCATTAGCTTAAGAAAGGGACAGAGAGAGAGGGGGAGAGAGAATGAGAGAGACAAAGAGAAACACGTCTAGAAAAAAAAAGACAGAAGACAGAGCGAAAGAGAGAGAGAGAGAGAGAGAGAGAGAGAGAGAGAGAGAGAGAGAGAAGAGAGAGAGAGAGAGAGAGAGAGAGAGAGACTAAGAATGATAAAGAAAAGAGTGAGGAAACACTAGGACCCCATGAAACTGAATTCCAATGGACCTGTCCATAATAATTTTGATATTGTGCGGTGTTTAAGTTCAGGGTTAAAATTTGAAAATAAGACACCGGGAACCAAGAGTATTACAACAAATTTTACGAGGTTCCGAGAACAAAGTGCTTGAAGTCTAGATGTCCAACANAAAAAAAAAAAAAAAAGTGACGAAACTTGGCATATATAGGAGAGATGCGAGTGAGAGAGAAAAAAAAAAGCCAGAAAGGGTGACTTTGCAACAAGATTCCTTGAGAAGCCTAATTGCAAATTTTGAGCCATGTAAGAAGTTTTTTTCTCCTGGAACTTTCTTAATCTTAACTCTTCCGAGATGGCAAGATCAAACTGTGGGACAGGATGCATTACGTGTTCTCATTATTATATGTCCGTCATTTAGATTTCTCTCATAATCGATTTAGGTCTATATGAAAAGAGGGTGAACACACAAAAAAAAACAACCCACCAGAAAGCAAACGAATTTTATACCAAAATCAGGGCTGCTTTTCGTAACATCTGCAATTTTTGTTATTTCGCAAGAAATGGTTCTAGTGTCTCATAATTTTCTTAAGTCTCAACACTGGACATATTTGTTACCCTGGTACCTGTGATCTTGATCTTATAGTCGTTAAATTTAGGATTTCATCATATGCACGATTCCCTACTCGGTCCACCCACGCACTTATGCCACAGCAGTGTTCTTGGACACCCGTGGGTTTATCCTATGTTTTCAGTATTTTACGGGAGTGTTAGCGAAACCCTGTGCCCGCCCCTAGAGAATGGCCCATACATAAGTATCAAACATGACCTTAACAAATCCCGTTTTGTAACAGAACCATTCTATAGCCATCGATCTTGGTGCGTTTAGCGTTGTAAGAATTTTTTTTTCTCATGCAAGAAAAACACATGTAGATCTACTAGTAGCATTTTTCATTACTTAGAAATCTGTTTTCCCTGTTCCTTTTATCTCACAAATGTCTGGGGTTTCTCTAAAGTGTAAGAACTTTATACTCTGTGTCATTTTTGCGTGGAAACATTTAAATTGCAGTATTTGTTATCTCTCCCAAATAAATGTGCACCGTCGCTCGCATAGCATCATTCGTCAAGACGATCTCAGAAAATAATTAACATCTTTATCACGGATAAACAGAGTACGAACTTACCAATATAAGTACAATAAGTGATGGTTTCAAAGAATGATTTAGATATATATATATATTTAAGGATATCGATATACTCTAGTCTAGGGATAGTTTAAATTTGTGTATTAAAAGCTGCAACTTGTTTAGGCTTCGAGTAGCCTTGGGGAAATGCTGGCAGGAATTAAAAATATGGGAGTTTGTGAGTTTGAATCTCGCTTGAGACCAAAAAAAAAAAATCTCAACAGAAGGACATTTAAAAATCATGAAGTAAGTGTGTCCCAGCTTCTGTAGAGTAACAGGAAGTCGAAAGACAAAAACATTTGCTAGACGGTGGTATCTTCCATAAAAAATCTGTTGCCTAGCTCTTCGAGTAAGAGTTCACGCCACTCTCGTCGTCTACTCCATAACATAATGATATAAACAGACCGTAGAGGAACACAATTTTCAGGATGAATGTAGATCTAGATCTAAATTACATTTGTGCATGCAAAATTGACAAAACACATTTTTCTGTGTCACTGTGTTCGCATGTTTTTTGGTCGCCTGCCATGGCCAAATTTTAAATACTTTCTGGGGATAATAATTATTTACAGTGGACTGTGGTTCATTTCTGGTATCTAATACTTTGCTCTCTTTATGTCGCAATGTTTTGGTTGTTTTTTTTGTATCAATACTGTCAATGTACTCGGTAAACTCTCGCCTCGGTAATGGCAATACATTATGCCATTCATAGGATGGGCGATAACTCTGAACATGAATGGAACTCAAAGACAAACATGCCATTTAAAGACAGGCAAAGGGAAAGTCCTGAAACATACCATTTAATATATTTATTATGAAACGAATTACTTCTTAACATTCAGATTTGAACAATAAAAATATATAAGTCAACTGAACGATGTCTGTTGATTCCAACAGTTATCAAATGCAAAAGGAATCAAATGACAAAAAACAAATATGCAAGAAGAGGTTACCTCGGTTTATAAGAATTGGCCTTTAGCAGCGGGCATGTCCTCTTCTTGCATTAATGCAGTCCTGGATGCGCCTCCTCTTTGACAATACCAGGACACCGGAAGCTCCGGCCATATTAGATCAATGGCCTTTATCCAGCTGCAGGGGGTTAGTTTGATCAACTGACTTCACTGGTAGTCATGTTGTGGAGGAATAGAGTCATGAATGTCCAGCAGTTGGAATCAGCTGTGCATCAAGAACAGGTCAAAAGTACGTGGGTATTCATATCTTCATCACAACAAAAAAGTACATCCAAGAGTGCATTAACGCAAGAGGAGAAAATCATGCGACTAGTGGCTTTTAAACTAGGCACCCCCCCCCCCNTTAAACTAGGCCCCCCCCCCCCCTTTTTTTTTTGTTTTGTTAATTAACTTTCTTAACATTTGAGAGCTGCTAGAAGTAAAAGATTTTGTGCGACTGTCTTGTGTAACAAAGGGTTCAATTTATAATGTATAGTACACTCAATGAAATATTCAGTACATAAAAAAAGCGCTTGGTAATGAATATTTTTAAAGCTGCCCAAATATAACTTTAAAGCAGTGGAAGCCATACTTCATTTCTGTTTTAGCATCAAACGTAAACAGTAATGATAACTGATGGATATCAATAACCGTTTAATGGAAACGATCAATATCTTACGTAAACAATAAATTAACGCACTCACTGTAGGTTTAAACCAAATACTTCATTCATAAGGAAACAATTTACGTATCTGTTGTTTTAACTGCAAAAAAAACAACAAAAACCAATAAAACAAACCAATTGGCTGTAAAGAAAATCTGTTTAATATACTCGTGTAAAGTAGAACAAAAGTAGCAAAAAAAAAAAAAACCAACATAATTCATGGAGTAACAGACCATGCATTTTTGAATCACAAGTTCGAATGCCTGATGAAGGAAAGCTATATTCAGATGTATGATGCTAAAACATTCTCTCGTCACAAAATTTCCAAAGCCCTTCGGCGTAGCAAAATATTTAAGCTGTAACAGCTGTTTAAGTGAAACCAATTGTAAATCTCCTAATGAAAGAGGATTGAGGGCCATTATTTTCTCCAAACCCGAAACTCACCTGCTCGGACCTTCGCACGTGCCACGTCATTAAAGACATCATCATGCCCAAATGCTGCCATCTCTCAGTCTATAGTGATGATTACCTCCTTATGGGCAGACTTTTTCAATAAAAGCTTTAAAAGAAAATACATAAAATGAATATGTCACAATAAGAACATAGTAAATTCCTGGCCCAGGTTTGAGAGGACCTTTATTTTTGTAACTGTAAGAGTTTTCCCGATAAATGTCCAAGCAGAATGGGTAGGTTGAGAGTGAAAAATATATAACCACTCAGTTCTGTCTTAAAGTTATTTCCCGCTTGATGAATCTCAAAAATAAACCTTGCTTACACAAAATAATTTAGAGCACGCATCTGTGCAAGAAGTTTATACTGCAGTCTTTCGGAAGTGTGTTCATTTTTGTTGCTTATTGTCTTTCTAGTGTTTCTCTACCACGTAGAAGACTTCACAATGGCATGATCGTGATAAACCTGAGATGTTAGCTCTATCGAGAGCAAGCATTAGCTGCTTGGAATTGAGCTTCCAAAACGAGAATAAACTCTCTATCCTAGCTATGAATAATACCTACCACGTGCTGTCCACGATTTATCCTGATAGTCCAAGACAATTGTGGATGCTGCTTGCTTGGATCTAAACTATATATAATTTTAGCGAGTTTATTGTCTCATTGTAGATATGGCTGAGAGGTAAAGACATTTTTTGCCTCGTTCACTATTTCAGTTTAAACCCGAGCTCTTCATTTCTACCTTATTCAGAAGTTGCAAAATCGTCAGTTTGCGAAGCATTAACTCACTCTGTAAAAGCCGCTCTTTTTTTTTCTGAAAATATCTAACTACAAGGTCTGTAATATAACTATCCAACTGCGTGACTATAATAAGCATAATATTAACAAGCATCGGCTTAGCACTACGTTATATCGATTCTCGGATAATAGAACGTTGGTCAAGAGTTACCAAGCTCACAGATGAAGATCAAGGCATTTGTGTGCTAATTTTACATCATTTAAAAGTGAACTGGCACAAATTGGAAAGCAGTAGTGGACAGCTTCGAGCCATTAGGCAATTTCTGAAGATCGTTTTTTTTTTAAGGGTAGCACAGTGCTCTGTATGAAGCATGCTATGTCCGTTACCAACCTGAAACATCGGAGAAAAAAAAAGTATGAATCAGAGTTATTAAGTAAAACTAAGCGAGGCTTGATCTTTAGTATTAGTACACTACCGAAAGCCGGGCCACCCAATCATTACCCCCGCCCCGAATACAAATGGTTGTGAGCTCGACTCAGAGGAGTTTGCTTTTACATTTCAAATAACAGACATTTTATATCAAATTTACTTAAAGTTCGGAGGCGATCCAGAGTGGATCTTTTTATCCAGTATAAAATGTTTTACTCTTCTTGTGAAATTTTTTGAAGAACTAGCGCTCCGATGTGAACTGAGAGGTTGAACTCAAATTTGGGAAGTGTCCCATCATGTCCTTCTTTCCTTTTACGCTCCGGACGTGTCTGTAACTTGAAATTTTGCTTGGAAGCCGAGTACGGACATTCATTTGTTGCTCTCCTGCAAGCGAAGATCGACTATTGATCATTTCACGGGAGAGAATCGACTTTTACAGCAGCCGCTTTCACTGCGTCTTCACACAAGATGCAATACCGATTGTAGACTAGTAGGCTATCTCATTACGTTTCGTTAGGGCCTGGGGCATCCCCTTCTTCTTCTCGCTTTTTCCCACCCCTAATCCCCAGGTTAGTCGTCTGTTAACTGGCGAGGTGTGCTATGCCTAAATGCAGAATCATCTCATTGCAGACATTAACAAAAATCCCTGTCACGATAGATGTTAAAACTTGTATTTAAATTCCTTAGTCTTCAGCACCGTGACACTTTTTACAAACAGCTCCTCGACGTACCGGCGTGTAGAGGAAGTAGCACTTCCGTGTCGTGTCCGACGTTCGCATACGTCTTATCTCCTATAGTGTGAATTAATCCTTCGTTTGGACTAATGGACTCATGGTAATTTGGTAACACTGGCACTTGAAAAACATGAGTAGGGAAGAGAATAAAACCTTAAATCACTGCACCAAAAGAATTAGTTTTGTGGATGAAGTGATATATCTAATAGGTTATGAAAGCTTGTTTCCCTTTAGATTTGTCAGCGAGACAACTGTGTAATGCACGAACCCTTTGTCTACATTATCACCGTCTCACAGTGTGACGTTGGGAAAGTGAGTCAAAGATCATCAGATTACGGGAATCCTTGACAGACTCCTAACTGTTGCCGTTGTTCCTGAGAGGAAGGCTTCAGAAGATTGACAAACCAGACTGGGCTCGCTTACTAGACTCCTCGAAAACGCACATTCCCGTCATACCAGCCTTGTATGCTACCGCGGGCCGGGGACTCGGGTCCGGTACGTGGGGTGCTAGATGCGGTCGGGGCATTTCTGACGGTTCAAGTTCCGCCAGATTCTGTCACCAACTATTTTCTCCCGGATCCTTGACTGCATTGTTTGCGCAGTGTATGCTCAGTCGCACAGGCTAGATTATGCTGAGATAAAATGCTGGGCTTGTGAATGATGGCCTGGAAGGGTGAGATACAGATCTCAAATGTATCATATTTTCTTCAGTGAAGATTTTTTTTTCTAATGACATTAAAGTGCACGTTTACCATAAAGTCTAAAGAAGTAGTATTCTATCGTTCCAGACATACTTTTTGGTTCAAGCTCGCCATCCACTGAAAAGCAAGACAATAAAATAATAAAGATAGGCATGCATGGCACCGGTGCTGCAGTTTAAGGGGTGAGCTTATCTATCCTCAGAATGACCACTGTATGATTGTCATCAGTAATATCATGTTATATGAGACAATACTATTTTGCCCCATGCAAGAACCTAATAAGCCACACAATTTTAAAAACATGTGACATTTTCAAGACTAAATAGACAAACGACTCATCTATCAAGCTTGTAATCTTGGAAAGTTCCGTTAGCGCCTGAATGCAGATGTCTTTTCGATCTCGTATTTCTATCTTCTTGTTTCATAACTTCATTTATTTTCATACGCATTTATTCAGTGTAACAAAATTGTGGGTTATCAATTTTGAGCATGGGTCATTGAACCATATAACACTGAAACAAGAACATTGTCTAAATACCATTTTTTATTTATTTATTTTTTTTCCAGGAATTTCCCCGCTCTTGCTCGTCGGAAGACAGTTGTGGTGACGGCAATCGCAGTGAGCAGTATCTCCAACACAGGTCACGAAAAAGACCCTTCAAATCCGAGTCGTCACCCAACAGCGCCAGCGAAGCTGCCAGAAAAGCCAGACGGAAAAGCCCGCAGTCTCCAGAAGAAGTGCAGGCACAGAGATGCCTCGCCAACATTCGGGAACGGCAAAGAACTGAGTCTCTGAATGAAGCCTTTTCTCAGCTGAGGAAAATCATACCGACGTTGCCTTCGGACAAACTCAGTAAGATCCAGACCTTGAAGTTGGCGTGTAGGTACATCGACTTCCTCTTCCAAATCCTCCGTAGCGATGAAGCCGAGATGAAGTATTTCCCGTCCAGCTGCAGCTACATGGCCCATGAGAGGCTCAGCTATGCCTTCAGCGTCTGGAGAATGGAAGGGGCCTGGCACATGACTGGTCATTAACGGACTGCTTACTTGAAAAACAAAGACATCCGGTTGTATAACGTCTGAGTGGATGAATGATAGATAGGACACAAGATGATGTCCCACACGCGCAAGAAGATGGTATCAGCCACTTATCAGCGTCTAGAATGGATAATAACGCTGTTTTACCTTGATGCCACTCTCGGCACAAAATCGCGGTTACGGCACGTATCAATCAGACGGCACATACATGTACCATAAGATATAAGTGAATGTGGTACGGAGAATTTCCAGCTAGTTATTTTGGGGTCGTCCTTCACGTCCCACCCGGCTGAGTCTCAAGGATTTTGCAAACAGAAGTACAGTATTTTGCTGTGTGACTTTCAATTAACGTCATCTGTGACGAAATTTGACGTCTGAGGTTCAAACGATTGTTCAGTGTGATGATTTTTTTTTTTTCAAATGCATAAAGTCAGACAGAGGAAAGATTATGCGGGGTGTACTAGTCGAAACAATGAATCCCAAGGGATGTATTGCCACAGAGAGAATGCTGTTTCTCCAGTTCTACGTTTGCTTTGGCAATATCTGTCATACGATACTACGCAAATACACACAAACACCGCATGTTTCCCATTATTTAAGAATATCAGCGTGCAAGCTAAAATTAGTCAGTGTAGTCCGTGAACGTAGTTTATAGATCTCATATTGGTTTTACATATCTTCAGACGTATGGATTTCCTAGTCTGGTTTGTGTGTGGACACATGACCTACTCTCTTCTAGTTCTTAAACCTTATGGATTTATTTTCGCCACATTTGAAAGCATTATTACTTGAAAAAGGCGTCACTGTTTCAATAGTGCAGTGGGACTCCGTTTTATTGGTTGATTCAGACAGAGTTAACTGATTTATTTACAGTTTTTGTTATATGATTTTATGTGTCCCTTCTTGTGTGAAATGACATGAGTGAATTTGCAATTATATGGAAAGCAGAGAGACAGACAGACAGACAGAGGGGAAAGGGAGGAGAGCAGGAGGGAAAGAAGGAAGGAAGGGAAGGGAAGGAAGAAAGGAAGGAAGGAAGGAAAAAAGGAAGGAGAAGAGAATGATTGATAGTGAGATTGAGGGGGAGACAGACAGAAGTGAAAATTAAGAGATCTGGCAGCGGGATTGAAAGAGTTTTCCGAAGACAATTAATATGGTGTTTATTCGTTTATTTTTCTTCTGATTATCCATATTATCGTCTTTGTTGTTTGTTAGCATTACTGTTGGTTTGTATTTCACAGCATCTGAGTATCATATCAATAAAATAGACACTCGACTGTTTCAGCAAACAAACTCTTCAAACTGGGGTCCATCTTAATTAGTATTTGTTGTCATTGTAAGTATGTAAGACCAACCTACAGTACAACAACGTTCTAATGCGCACAACAATATCAACAACAACAACAACAACAATAACAACAACAACAACAACAACAACAACATGAAACACCAAATGTTTTTTTTTTTCAAACTCAGCAGCAAAGGCAGCAGCAGCAACAACAACGACGGAGATGGTTAAATTTAATATATTATGAAAATAAAACTGTAAATGGCTCCGATTTCTCTAGTCTAATCCACGACAGACAATCATGCATCCTTTCCTAGAACTCAATGAAAAGTTTAACCCTAGAGAGACGGAAGGGGAGGGGGGGAGAGAGAGAAGAGAGCGAACGGAAGAGAGAGAGAGAGAGAGAGAGAGAGAGAGAGAGAGAGAGAGAGAGAAATATAGTGAAAAAAAGAGAGAAAGAGAGCAGACATTCACCAAAGGTGAGCAAACGTGCCACAAGAGACAGATTTAAACCTGCATCTCTTCTTGACCTTTTCTCATCTTGACAAATTGGTGCAGCCCAAACGTTTCACGCCCTCTTCCGGTGGGAAGAAACTCTTCAGCCTAAAGTGTCGGAAAAGTCAACGGCAACTTCCGGCACCTGCGCACTGTTGAGATCATAATAAAGAATTTTGTTTTTGTTTTTCAGTCCCTACTAAAATGCATGTCTGCACCTGAATTAAGCGAATGCCAGCCATCTAACGCTACAGTGTACTCTGTGCGCTACCACTGCAATTATGCACCACAGCGTGACGTCATCAATGAGGTGTTGTATGGTCAACACAGAAATCATTTTCAACCTGTGTCATATGAAATTATATAAATAACTGTGCAGTCTTACATGCTACGGATACTTCATGGCGAATATAAGACATACTGTAATCAAATTGTTATAACACTGAAGAGCAACGGTAGGGATGTCTACAAAGAAACAAACAAATAACAAACAAACAAACAAAACAAATAAACAAACAAAACAAGCAAAATAAGCAGTAATCAAGATATGCGCACTCGGACAAAAATACGACAAAGCCATGGGATAGAATTAATTTAGATCTAGAGCTTCTGCCAATATTAGGTATTCATAAGAAATTGATTTTTATTCCGAGACATATTATTTTTCTACTGGAAAGTTCGGGTTTTTCAAGGCACTTTTCACCAGACACTGAATATTTAGTGACCTGGCAGGATGACGTCATCCACTAGTTTGAATTCTGAGGGCAAATTAAAAGCTCTCCTATAGTCCGTTCAGAAACATTTGCCCCTCTTTACACTGCTATATCTCGGTAACTGATTAACCAAATTCACTGAAACTTGGCACAAGGTTTGTGAGTACTGATGACCTTAGGCCAATATTTTTTTTCCCTTTGATGATCGAAGCCGTTATTGATTTCGCTTCTTTGTTTTATATAAAAAAAGAACAAGGTTCTCTGGCTAATATTTTGACGTACTTACAGTAGCGAGGTCAATCAATAATTACAGCTGTAAGGACATTTCCAATCTTGCACGCAAATTCAACAACTTCTGAATACATTTTTACCGCACCACGGATTAAGCATGAACATTTTACCCTCTGCACCGAACTCCACGATTTTCCTAAACGTCTTCCCGGAAGAGACTGTGTCTGAATGTTTGTGTCAAGGGCGTGTCTTCGTTTCAGTTTCTTTTGGCTATCCTTTATACCATCTGACAAATCAAGATGAAGATAAGATTAATTACTCTTCGAAATGTTGCTTTGCAGTTATACAACTATTTTTTCTAGAGAAGCAAAACGTGGTCGTCTCTTTCGGAACATTTCTGACCCAAAGGCAAGAACCCAACATGCACTTGGATTACACAAACGGTCTTTATCTCGGTGGATTCAGGACACAGAAATTCCAACCACAAGTTTAGGATCCTTAAGCGTGCAAATTTACTTTTAGCAGAGAGTTTCTTAATAGTTGCATAGGGGACGTCCCTCAGTCTGCTGCTTAAATGTATCCGCTTCTGGATTGCTGCAACCTTGAACTTGAAAGTCGTGATTGTACTGTCAATTCTAATTTTTGGGGCCTAAAAATGCATGGTCGGTTAGGATTTACTAAGCGCGAATAGGCGAAATAAAAAACGTCTTATCCTGTAATAATCAAACTATGAAACATCTTAGGTCATCGGTCTACACACTTCACATGCAAATTTCCAAGTAAATCTGTCAGACAGTTTTTGAGATATTGGACTGCAAAGAGGGGCAAATGTTTCTGAACGGACTATAGTAAAACAGCTTCGGGTATTTAATTTCATCTGCAGAAAACTCTCGTTAGGTTAGAACATCCGGCAAAACTGTAAAAAAAAAAATTCCCTGGCCATATTAATTCGTTTGGTAAAGAGTGTGAGGCGGTGCAAGAACAACCACTAGCTGCTGTGTTCACTAGGTTCATGCACTGGCTATGAATTTTGACAAATTTTAAAGTAGGAGTAATTCTGTGAAGTGAAAATTTCCCCCGTCTGTGATCTGCAACTGCAATAATAACATTGTTTCTTTCCATAATGTTTGCGCGCAGTGCAAAAAGAAGACGCATAGCATGGACAAAACTCGAACAAAACAGTCAATACTAAATTGTCAAAGGAAACATCTTTCGAAATCGACCCGCCTCGTGGGAATACCCTATACAAAGAAATAAATATACAAAGTACCGATAAACTACAAACTGAACAGATTGATTAGTAAAGGAAAGACTGTAATAACATAATGAGATTGAATAACAACACCAATGCTAAGGAGTAAATTCATTACTTTATTCTTGTTGCGCACACTGCACAACAAATGCAATATGGATTACTATAAGTCAATTAATAAATACCATTTTAAAAAGTATATATTATTTAATATCAGAGATCTGTTAAATTTTATAATTAATGAGCCATAAGTTAAATATGACACAGAGTGTCTTGACAAAATTATAGCGGCAGAGTAGCCTTTACGCGCAATCAATAGTAGATAAAAAAAATAATCATGAAAACCACAACTTACAGCTATAGTCTAAAACTCCAACAACTGAGTCTTCATTTTCCTCTGACTTGCTTCTCTTTTCCTTGTCTTCCATTCCCCAACAACGGTATCGTATTGATCTTTGGAAAACGTTCCCATGTTGAAGATCTAATCCTTTCCGAGCATTTCCAATATCAACAAATCATCATAAGTGTCACATGTATCTCGATATCACACACACAAACACACACATAAAGACATACGCTAAACATACACTGCAAGCAATATCTTAAGCAAAACTTGGTAGCTGGCCTCACCCCCCCCCCTTCCCCCACCCACCCATTCACCTACTTCCTTTCCGTCACTTTCGGAGATTTCCGTCACTTTCAGGTCGTTTCCACATAAACTGGCTCCAAATTTCAGCCAATCGCGTGATCCAAAAGCATCACTAATTTAGATAATTATAATCACTTATAATATCATTATTATAATAATTAATATTTAATTAAATTATTATAATCACTTATAATATAGATTCCAGTGCCTTGCTAACACTCGGTGAAAGCTTATTCATTTCCATGTTAAAGCGAGTTTGATGTGTACATTTTCATACAACCTCTAAATAAGTGTGCGATAAAATACGTAACTTACTAAGCTGGAAATCTTGCCCGTTACTTGTACCGTATCAAATTCTGCTATTCTTTTCTCTTATCTCTTCACATGGTACCTGTTATAATTTAATTGAGGACTTGCGCATTAACGGGGGGAACTCCTACCATTGTAAAAATTACATTTACTCGGCATGCTGAACGCTACTAATGATGCATTTAGCATTTTTAACTATTGTGATGGTAAGAGATCCCATCCTTAATAAACAAGCTCTCAAATGTAATTCCTACGATGGTGAGAGATCCCATCGTTAACGCGCAAGTTATCACTGATCTCATATAAAATAATAAAGGATGGAAAGAGCATTTGTGTAGAAATAGTGAATCAAGAAAAGGTTATTACATTATTTGGATATATGAATAAAGTCTAATTTTTACTTCAATGCTTTCAATAGAACTCCCCAAAGATCATTGGTAAAGCAAGAGACATATGCCACATACTGCCGTATGAAAGCAATTGAAATTTTAAAAAACCCAAAAAACTAAACAGATTCTTAAATCGACCATGGAATTTTAAGGTGGAAATTACTATCAGCCCAGGCAACCTTTGCTTTATTCTAAATATTAGATACCAAGTCATGGGGCAAAACTCTGTCAAAATGTATCATAAGGTCATAAGAAATAATATTTGTTTTACTATTATTATTCACTATTAGGATACTGGAGGTATATAATAGTGGTGACAGCGGGCGATGCCGTAAAACCCAAGGGTGGGCAAAATAAAGGCG
>JAWQUT010000138.1:350060-364705 GCA_033807755.1 Ellobium chinense
TCTCTCTCTCTCTCTCTCTCTCTCTCTCTCTCTCTCTCTCTCTCTCTCTCTCTCTCTCTCTCTCTATCTCTCTCTGGTCTTTTATAGTTCGCCATCTGTCCACTGTTTCTGATATCCTTGAGCTGACCACTAATGATCATACAATGGCCAGCTGGTCACCCAACATGCTCTCCCCCCCCCTCTCTCTCTCTCGCTTTCTCTCTGTTTATATAATATAAGTTATGCTATTACACTCTCTGTATTATATATCAGTCTCTCTTCCTGATCTTTTAAAACTTCGCTTCATTCCATCCTTGATATCCTTTAGCTGATCACAAAATCTCCACACTTACTAAGGTTGTTCAAACCATTACTTTGCCTTTACATCCTCATGGCAGAGAGAATGTTATATGGTCAGCCATGCATTTATGAAGATTTATGATGAGCTCACCACTAAGAGACTGCAGAAGGCTGTTACCTTTTTCAAGAAAGAGATCTCATTCCTGGTGGACATGTCCTCATACTCAGAGGGCAGTTTCTTCATGTCCTCGTCCATCTGGTGGGTCATGTAGCTGATGTTCTTGATGATTTCAGCCTGAGTGAATAGTCTCGCCGTCTGCCTCTTGACCTCGGTCATGCGCTTCTCCAGCAAATCATCTTTCACAGTTTCCAGATCCAGAATCTCTTGGAGGTTTTGATTCTGTACAGGGACATTGCATATTCAGTCACGGCAGAGTAATAGTAACAATATTAATAACAAAAGATTGCATTTGTATAGTTGCATTTATATACTGTAGTGCCATAGGCGGGCTCCAGCGTGGACATCTCTCAGAATATGCAAACACATACACTCAGTTGAAAAGAATAAAATACTAATAGGTATGCGAAACAGAAACATCTACGAACACATGCACATATTCACATCCACCCCACACTCACAGACACAGAGACATGCACACAGACAGACAGACAGACAGACAGACAGACAGACAGACAGACAGACAGACAGACAGACACACACACACACACACACACACACACACACACATACACACACATCTCAAGAACTTTATTGATACTTGAGTTCTTACAATACCATGAACAATCCAATGATATGTAATCAAGTAAGCAATTAGATAGATATAGCTATTACTTAACAAACAATGTCCTCTTCCACACTCTAAATGATCCAATAATAGCACTAATACTAATATAACTACACATATTTCTTACTTCTCTATTCGAGAAACCAAGCATTTTCAGCCCTGATGCTGTCTTCTTATGTACTGTCCCCAAAGACCCGACAATCAACACAACTATTTTACAATTATATCCCTTGTCGTTTAGTTCTTTGTTAAGATATATATATTTTGAATTTTTTTCATGGAAACATAGGTCAATGAAGTAGTCAAATGGCACAGAAACTTCAATAATGAATGCTGTTTTTGTTCTTTCATCCATGATACATATGTCTGGCCTATTTGGGATGTTACTGTTACTTACTGGTATGCGTCTATTATTGTATAGGATACAGCTCTCACTCTTAAGTTTAGCATGTAATAGGTCAAATACGTAATTCACAATTCTGTCATGCCTCTCTGAATACATTCCTCTAAATTGTTGACAGCCATTTAAAATATCACACACACACACACACACACACATACACACTGCACATGCCTTATCAAAGCTCTCAGGGTAATAAGTGTTTAAAATAGCATTGGTTTCTAAGAGCTGCAATCTGCCCTTCATAGCGAATTTGATTACTGCATCGCTTACATGATAATTCTTAAATATAGCGGCTGAACNCACACAAACACACACACACACACACACACACACACACACACACATACACATACACACACATACACACGTATCGGCGTTTATAGGCACTGGAGGAGCGGGAATCTACTTGTAGAGAAATGCCGGAACTACCTAATACACATCAAAATGGTCTAAGCAAAGCCGCGCCTGCAACTTTTCGTGAAGATAAATTTTAAAGAGAAAACACATTTACTGTTCTTCTGCATTTCAGTAGCCTAATCGATGCCCATCCATACTGCGCAGCTTATGCAACAGGAACAACAACAAAAAAAAAAAACATGAGCGGGAAATTGATTGCATACTCAAATCCCGACTGCTATTACCCGACGGTAATTGAAATGCTTTGAAAAATAAGAAATCGACCGAGACATTTCTCGAAGTTCGAAGAAATGCGTTATGTTTGCACATTTGAAGCTACACAACAAATGGATATTTCCCGACTTTGGAATTTTCAGTAACTCTACACCCAAAGTGTAATGTCCCTGCCAAATATGATTCCTGTTCATGCCACAGTAGTGAAAGCGCGAAAATTGCATTCCCATGTGCTAAAATTCCTGAAGCTGCGTGTAAAATATCAACTAGTATGAGCATTTGAAATTTAAAAAGGAAAAACAAAGTTGATGGCAAAGCGATTTTCCCAATAAAAATGTCGTCTGGGATTAAACTTTTAGATACATTAACATACAGATATAATTAAAATCCTTACTTGCTGCAAGTTTTATTGAAATAGATGCTCTAAACATTTTTGTCCCAGCTTAACAAAAAAGAGAACAAAATTACTGATAGACGTGATAAGCTAATGATATAATGATAATATTATGATGTGATCATAATAATTACAATATAATAAAACAAGACTAACACCCCATTTTACAAATGGGCAGGCAGGCAACGCACCAGCGGCGAAAGAATACCTAGCGCACCGAAAAGCATCATAGACGAATGCATTAGACTCCGTGCAAGAGTACGACGATTGGCGAATCGGGCGGATTGAAAAGATCTATCGGAGATTGTATTTCGTTGCTATACACATTCGTTCTTTTAAAAAAGGGTTAAAAAAATAAATAGGACTGATGTACCTTTTGTGTATTTTTCTACGAATTTAGGTGAAAACCGTATGTTTTTACGTTACGTAGTTCTCAAGAAATCTGTGACACAAATTTGGCTGAAGCGTTTTATTAATATAGATAATAAAAATATGTTAAAAAAAATAAATGTGGGAGTCGATATGCTATGTGCACATTGTGTATGATATTGTTATGCATGTGCTGTTTATTGTTTTGCCGTGACAAAGCCAGGGCAACCACATGTAGATATTTAAAGTTTGCAGCACAAGCACATATTGTGCATCATCATGAGATCTGGCATAATCGAAGTTTTTAAGATACACATATACTTGCATTAGTTCACGAGCACTGAGCACGTACATAATAATGAGCATGGAAGCATCAAATATTCATTCGTCCACATGCACATACATCCATATACATCTGATTGTTAAACAAAATAGGAGTTTGAACAACCTAAGTAAGCTCTAGTCGTTTTCCTTAACGAGATGTGACAATACTAAATGCAGCTTCAGTTTAATATTCTTTCTTTCTTTCTATCTTTCTTTCTTTCTTTCTTTCTTTCTTTCTTTCTTTCTTTCTTTCTTTCTTTCTTTCCATTCCCTTTTTCCCTTCTTACACTGGTCTTCCTCTTTTTCTCTTCTTTCTCTTTCTCTCTCTCTCTCTCTCTCTTTTCCAAGATTAGAGCACTACCTCGATTTGCGCCACCTCCTGCTTCAGGGCCACAATTTGTGGGTCGATGGTGAAGTTCTCCAGTTCCTCAATGGTTGTTACCACTCCAAACTTCTTGAGCATTTCTAAGTCACATTTTTTACTCATTTCCTCCAATCTGTATGTATGATGAACAATATTGAGGGCAAGGAATTAAGCTTGATGCACACCGGTGTCATAATTCTATGAGTACCCGCTATACTTCACAGACACTAAGGAGGACATGGGAAAAATGCCAGCGAACAGATCAGAGTTTGTACTGTGAACCAAAGAGTTACTGAAATCTGCATGAGGTACATGTAGTGTTAGGTAAAAGATAGGGTGAACTAACACTAGCCATTTTATGAAAAGTTGTTATGAGCTTATATGCATGACACTGATACATATTAATCTCGCCTTGCATTTAGGTTACACATAATAATAATAATAATAAATTGTATTTGTATAGCGCCCAATCCCCGAGATGGGCTCTAGGCGCTTTGACATTTTAACTTTCTCTCAGATATGCACGCAAGCTCATTTCAGTACAATAAGTATGAAAAAACACTCGTACCTGAACACACACACACACACACACACACACACACACACACACACACACACACACACACACACACACACACACACACACACACACACNCACACACACACACACACACACACTTACGCACACACACAAACACACACTTATACACACACACACACACACACACACACACACACACACACACACACGCACGCACGCACACAAACACGCACTCATACCTACTCACACATATTCATATACAATAATATAGATCTATTCAAAATGTAGTTGTGACAGAGTCAGCTATGTTTAACTAACAATCAAAATGTTTACTGAATAGATGTGTTTTAAGTAACCCCTTGAATGCAATCAGTGAGTCGGAATTCTTAATATTACGGGGCAGGTTGTTATACAGAGATGGTCCTATTAAATGCTCGTTCCCCAAATATCTTCAAGTTTGTCCTAGGCTTTAAAAGAATAAGAAAATTTTCAGAACGTAAGGATCTAACTTGCTTGCGTTTTTCCAGTAACTCTAATAGGTAGGAAGGGGGAATACCATTTAGAGCCTTATAACAAAGCAGAAGAATTTTGTATTCAGTGTTCTCCCTATCAAGCTAATGCTTTGTTTTATCTCCAAATCAGCTACGGAAGCAATACCAACATCCCATTATGACTATCAAGAACACTAAAAGCGACAAGAAAAACAGTATCAACAGTACCAATACCAGTTATTACGGACTGAGTATTCGTCTTGCAAGCAATGTAGAGCCAACATGAGACGGAAGTTACTACAGGTATAAAAACTGTAAAAACATGCGCAAGCTCACACATAGGCTGATGAAGGGCTAAATGATCAATCTGGTCTTTGAATAGATCCCGAGCCACACAGGACTAAGTGGAAAGGATGGATAGGAAAGGGCATACCGACTTATAAAGAGAGGAGGACAGTCCTTGCAAATACAAAAGACTGCCTTCTTTTATACTACTACTTGGTCTCTGATGAGGAAATCGGGGTAAACTTAATAGACCTCGTTTATGAAGGAATAGACTCCTTGATATGATAATCAAAATTGCTGGACAGTACTTTGATTTACTTCGGGGAGTGACGTAGGATATAATGACGGAAAAAGAATGAGAAGTTTGTACGGAAAAAAAGCGGGATGCGATTGTTTAGTTCGCGCGTTTTTTGCGTTTTAAAACCAGCGTGGATGACCTACCTTTCCTCAAACTTCTGTTTCTCCAGATTAAGTTGCCGAAATGTCTTTTTGATTTCAAGTCCTTTCTTCCTTTGAAGTTTCCTCTCTTTTCTCAGCTCTGGTATTCGTTGCTGCAGTCGTTTGATAGTGTTGTTCTCGGTCACCAGTACATCGCGCAGGTCTCTCTCTGAGTAATTGATCTGATGCAACTTAAGAGAGACCACACAATCCAGATTGTTCAGATGTTGTTGCTTTTCCTTTGCAAAGGCCTCCAGTTCTTTTCTCGCAGATTCAAATTCTCTGTCGGCGGCGTTCGACTTTGCTTTCAGAGCTAAAATGTTATTATTCACTTCGTCATACACTTCCTTTGTTATCAGCTCTTGCTCATCAATGATCACACGACGGCCTCGCACCTCTATCGCTTGCTCATAGACTTCTTTATTAAGTTCAGGTGGAGGAAAGTCTACATCTAACTCATCATCATCGTCCTCAATATCTAAGTCCATGTCACTACTTGATTCACTTTGTTCGTCACTGTCTGAACCGGCATCAGACTCTTCATCCCCACCTTCCGCTTTAATTTTAGGTTTGCTTATTCTCTTCTGAAATACCCTCACGAGGTATTTTTCGAAGCCGGGTGCTCTTGTACCAATAGCCATAACCTCTTGCAGCAGTGCACTTCTTTGCTTTGCATAGCCGTCGAGTTCTTTCTTTGCAGCGTCAAGTTTTTTCGAGAGGGCCTTGATTTGTAAGCCACACTCTTTCTTGTGTTTGTTTGCTTCGACTATTTTGACTTCCATTGACGCCTCCATAGCCTCACTCCTCTGGGCGAGAATAAATTCCTCCGTAAGGATAACCATTCTCTCGTCAGCTATTTTGAGGAGATAATCCAGCTTGACTTTTCTATGGCGCAAAAGTTTCAACCTTGAATCAAAGATAAATTTTTCCTCAGCAATCTTATCAATGTAGTACTTCTGATAGTGTCTTGCGGATTCTAAATTGTATCTTCTTATTTTCAGCTCCAAAGGCGAAGGCTCACATATAATATGTTCAACGTAACTGCCGAGATCGACAGGTTCTTCTTTGTGGTGGTGATCCGAAGGGACCTTATGAAATTTGGTGATGCTACCACCAGAAGCCTTTTTTAATATGTCCTTGCCATGGTGCTTCCTTTTGACTGGACCCTCCTGTTTCTTAGCTTTTACTGGAGCCACTTGTGCTGCCGCAGCCTTAAGCTTCTCAGAGATTTGTTGCTTGTAGACGTTGATATCCTCAGCAGTGTAGTCCATGTACGATTTTGGATTTTCTGCCAGCGTCATTGCATCAACTCGTGGTACTGGCATTATTTCATCTGCTGGGAGAATCGTTTGTTTCTCTACGATGACCCCCAAATATTTCTTCATACGCTCAATGCTTGCAATTTTTTGCTGCCGCAGATCAAGCAGTTTGGCATTGAACTCTTTTTTTAGTCCGAACATTAGTTCCTCCAAGTAAACCAACCGTTTTCGCGCCCTGTGCTCGCTTAATTTTTTATCATCTGGGACTTTATAGTCAGGAGCCATCTTGAGCTTCATATCACCCATGGTTCTGTGGGCTTCATCAATAGCTCTGTCCTCTTCTTTCAATTCTCTCCCTTTAGGCTCGGAAGCAAGAAACTCTCTCCATACGGCGCGCCGCTGTATCTTCTTCTGTTTTCTTTTCCATAACCTGACTAAACGTTGGTGAACAAACTTGTCCATACCACGTGTTCTCTTCGGTTTTGGTTCCATGTCCAGTATCGTACTGGCAGCAGATGAGACGTCGTCATCCATGATATCAGACTCTACGGCTTTTGGTGTTCTTTGAGTCATGATCTTATCTTTGGCTTCTTCAAAAAATGGTGGGAGGTTTGGTAGCCGGTAGGAGCACAATGACACATTTGAATTAAATGATTTAAGGATAAAGTATTCACAGTCTAATATGTCTTTAAAATACGTTTTCAGTTTGTTTAAGCCAATGTTGCATCTTTCTGTTTCCCATGCCATTTCCATGTGTAACTGCTTTAGTGCTAGTGCAGACTCTTCAGCCTTGCGGCTTTGAGCATCTGCAGCAATGGCAAGTTCTACAGGTGTAAGACGAACGCTATCGGGCAGTTCATTGTTTCGTTTCAAAATATCAGTATACGCCAATCGAAGCCTGGCAATCTCTTCACGCTTAGCTGTTTTATTGCGCTTTGCAGCTGCCAGAAGCGCCATCTCTTTCTCAATATTTTTAAACGTTTCTAGAGTATAAGCATCTGCGTCAATAATGTCTTGAATGTCAGGGCGCTGTTGTACCATCGGAACCATTTCCAAAACCGTTTTTGCAATGTATCGTTTGATATTTGCCTCTGGCCACAGTGAGTGCAGAAAGCAGTTGCCATCATTTCCACAAGTAATCATGAAGGCTCCAGCTTTTTCTAAAGTTATAGCCGTGACACTTCCTCTCACACTATCATGAACGCCTTCCGTCCAGTGTGCCCCCATCTTTTCTAGGTCGAAAGAATAGGCCAGTTGCTGAACCCGAATTCTTCCATCCTCAAAACCCATGAAAAGTTCAGAGCCATCATTGGACAGGATAGCCGCTGTAATCGGTACGTCATCAGAGTCTACCACCGGGATTGACGAGATCGGTTCTGTTGGATTGACATCTCCAAATGCGATATCTTCATTTTCTTGCAGTCTCATGACATACATATAGCCAGCGTCATATTTACCCATCGACAAAAGCATTTCACTGTCGTCATACTCTGAAAGAAGTAGAAGTAGAATTGGACTTGGCTCTGGTGGGATGTATGGCTCCCATTTTTTCTTTGGCGCCTGTTCCAGCTTCAATCTCTCAAGTTCTTCTGCTTCTTGCAGCAAGCGTAGGTCCTGCTCGGACTGTGTCTCTAAGCCATCTGTGATTCTTTGGCGGTTCTCTTCTTCCAGCAATTGTTGCCTGGCTTCCTCATCAAGTCGTTCTCTCTCAAGTTCTTCATTGTGTCGTAACTCTGACTTGATGCTCTTAAAATCAAATCGCCTCAGTAATTTTGCGTCAATGTGATGATATGAAGTTTCATTGTTGATTTCTTCCCATTTAGGAGCTTGTACTTCCTGAACAGTTCCGCCATCTAGAGCTACAAAAACTGTTTTGTTTTCATAACTGCGTGACCATTTCACTATTCGGACTGCCTTCCAGTCTGGCATTGCCACAAATGCCATGGGCAAAAATCCTTGCTCGACATCGAAGAAAAATATTGTACCATCTTCGCCACCAGTTACGAGAAATGACCCAGCTTTGTTTAAATCCATGCAAGTGAGCTTCTTACCGTGTGGCTTTCTCACTCCTTCCAGGTTTAAGGACATTGGCAAATTGTTTGTGGTTTTGGATGGCAATCCCGATAAAACAATGACACGGACAGTTCCGTCAGCGAATCCCGCAATCATTGTCGTGCAGTAAGAGTCGATGTTCGGAGGCCACATCAGGCAAGAACCCGGGGCGCTGTATGTGCACTTTGCAACAAGCTCTCTGGTGATGTAATTGTATACCCGCATTTGCCCATCGACGCCAAGAGTGGCGAAAAGGCAGTTTGTGGGCGAAAACTGGCAACCGACAATCGGTCCTCCGTGAGCCGTCATGATGAGAAAGGGATCTTTTGCTGTGTTCAAAAAGGACAGGTCCACTTTCCATATAGCTCCTTTTCCATCCTGAGCAAACCAAAAGACTGACGTAGTAGACAGATCTGGTATGTTTTGCACTATCGACCAGACGTCAGCGTCTTCTGCAACTTGTGACTGAGCTATTACTTTCAGCGGTACCTTCAGGCTCTCCTCACTTGTATGTATTTCTGCAGTATCCACTGCATCGAAACTCCAGGTTCTCACATAGCCATCTTGGCCAGCTGTGTAAAATTCACCCTCGTGCAATAAAACCTGGCGAACAATTCCATCATGGCATGGAAGATCAGACCTTATGCAGAGTTCTGCGACCATCAGGCCGTTCTCCCATACAAGAAGATTTCCCCACTCGCTACCGCTCAGGACTTTTCCATCAGGCATTTCAACATAACCTTCGATGTCAGATAATTCTGTCTTTCCAAAACGTCCGATATCCCCTTTAAGTTTCAGTCCAGTAAACGTGTGTGCCATTTTCCAGAACTTGATATGACATAAACCGGAAGTTGTCAGTCTTCCGGCTAGTTCCTTCGAAAACGTCACTCTATATACATCCTGGGCGTGAGATTTAACTCGTAAAACGGGCGTCTCAGCCAGCCAATTCCACACTGTGATTAGATAATCTGGATCTCCTCCCTGAGAAGCAAGCAGCTTACCATTGGGACTGAAATTTACCGACGCATATATTCTTTCTGTACCTTCTTTAAGTTGTCTGAAAAGTTGAAGTTTAGGCCAAGACCATATGCCTATTTGTGGAATCTTACCTTTCTCCGCAGCAGCAAATAGCTTCCGACTTGGGTGAATGGCTAGAGCTCCAAAGCATGAACCACCAAGACAGCGTAAATAAGACTTCTCGAGGGTTTCGTGATTTAGAAAAGTCAGTACGAAACCAGACATATATACCAAAGTCTTGTCATCCAAAACATGAAGGTTTGCCATACGCTGACCATCATAGCCGAATGAGTAACAAAGCCTGAAAGGTTGCTCTGAGAAGAATTCTGCATCATTTGTGAAACGTATGGTTCTTTCCTTGTCCGGTTCATAATGAATTTTTGGAGGTCTTGGAATGAGTGTTTTTACGAGGATAGTTTTGTACTTTTTCTTCGGGGCTTCGGGTTCTTTTTCCTGCTCGGTCTCCGCCTCCGCTTCATGTGTAGACATAGCCTCCTCCTCATCTTTTCCCTCCTCTGTCCCCTCTTTTTCTTTCTCTGAAATTGTATCAACAGATGGACGTATACTTTCTCTTTCCACCTGTAGATCTTCCCCGGACTTCTCACTAATTTCTTCCGTTTCCTTTTTCTTCTCCTCTTTTTCCTTCTCGCCTGCCTCCTCTATTGCAGTCACGGCAACTTCCTCAAGTTTTGCCTCTTCTTCTGTGGCTGCTGGTACCGCTACAATCTCTTCTTCTTCATCATCTGAAACCAGCTCGGGCAACCATTTGTAATCTTTTTCTGATGGATAAATATCTGGTTCGTCATAGTGCTCGAGCTCTTCCTCCCATTCGTACACAACTTCCTCGGCTTCTTCCTTCTCCTCCAAGTCCTCATCCTCCACATCCAATGATTGTCCTGACGGGTGGGTCACAACGTTTTCAGTGGCAGCAGGCGGTGCTGGTTGTGCAGGGTTCTCGGGACCAATGGATGTTCTGGGCTCCGACTGGAACGTTTCTTTCGCAGGTGGCTGAACCTCTGGGGCTTCTCTCTCTTCCTGACCAGCCTCATGTGACCCAGCTGGCTCAAGTTCCTCAGGTTGCGGCTCATCTGAGGCTAAAGAAAGTTAAGCAAAAGAAATTCACATCATTGTGGCGCAACCACACAGTAACAGCTCACAAGTATTTCAGGGGACCCGCTCAGGTTTTGGTGTGTTCTAGTTCGTGGGTAAAGCTGATATAATTATTGAGAACTTCGAACTCGGTTCATTAATACACATATTGTGTTTCGCTTACATGAGGTTCGAGATCATAAGGCCTTGATGTCATTGCCTTAGCTGCCACCTTTCCCAACCACATGTCAGCTTTACACAGACTTCGTTAAACTTCGTTTAATCATGAATACTAGCAGGCATTATCTCTCTCTCCTGACTGGGCTGCCGAGCATTGAATATGTAAGCTTAATATGGGATGTACTGAAAGTCCTACTTTTGACTAAATAGGATACTGTTATTTCTTTGTTTAAGTCTGGATTTAACAAGTCTCTCCAAACAATTTCTAACCACTACTGAAACCACAGGTAGTTTGTTGGTTTTTTTTCAGTTAAGTTTTTATTTGTAGGCATATGTCAATACCGAATATAAAGAAACATTTGAATAATATTATTAAATTGTCCAGTTGCTCCCCAATTCATCCTGCTATCTATCGCACATCAGCCTTTCCATTACTACTAATCGTTCCATCCGCGTTTACAACTCGACTGTCGTCTATTTCCATTCTCTTAGCTACCTTATGCTCGTTATTTTTTTAAATCTTTTTCTGTTCAGAACCTTTTCGTCCGTGCACGCTTTCATGCCTCCTAATAATTCATTACAATATGTATAAGTTCAGGTCTCAGGTGTTCACAAGAAAAGTTAGGAGGGGCAATATCCAGGGGGCTATGCCTTCACTGTCGTTACACCCGCTACATGTTAATTATGATGACGAAGTAAACATTTATGTCGTCTTAATGGCTGCGACATTAGTGGTGCATAGAGTCCACATCAGGCAACAAGCATCGGCTATCACATAATTTAACATTACTATGCACAATTATTATTTTATGTTAGTTATAGAGGAAAGAGTTACGAATGACACTCGCACCCCTAACCGGAATTCATGCCTACTAAGACAACCTAAACACTATCCCTAACCCTACCCTTTATCTAACATTAATGCCCACTGAGACAGGAACGTCAGTCGCCGGCAAGTCTCTAAACCTAATAATCGTCTGTCGAGATAGGAGTAGTCTATCAGGTGTGAGTCTCATTCGGTATTCCTTCCTTCCTTCATGGCTCCGGCTCTTCATACCTGGCTCAGGATCTGGATTTGGCTCTGTTTCTGGATCCTGATCTGAATCTGAAAGTTCATCCATACTGACAGATGTATCGTTTAAAATGTGTCACTATATTTCCAGGCAAGGCCTTATGAATACTTCTAGCTCATTGTCGAAGGTCGAGACAAAACTTTGAGGCGTTCAGCATCAGTGCCCTGATGAGCTCCTAGTCTCTCCTGGGAAACAACTCTGCACGTGTGCAAATTTTGTGATGACGCCCATTGCAAACCATACATCGAATATCTAGTATAAAAAAGAGAGAGAGAGAGAGAGAGAATACTTGTGTTCCACGCCGTGTGGGTTTATATCCCCATCGTGCTTATTCAAACAACTGTAGCTGCATCAGACACAAATTCACAGTAGACTATCCTTTTTGTGGTCAGCAGCTGTGTACCTCCTGTCTCCGAATTTATAGAAAATGGATTTTCCCACTTGCGAATAACCTCTTCCATTTTTAAAATTGGCGTTCATGCGCTTGATGTCACTATCTATTATGCCGTCTGCAACCAAGTTGGTATTATGAGCCTCAGTTTTCAAAGTTAGAGGGTTTGTTGTTTTTTTGTTTTTTTTTAATAGAGGGTTGTCGTCAGGAATTTGTTTTCTCTCAGCGTAAGTATTATGTTTACTCACAAGGACGCGTTTGTGCATAATTATTACTAAAAGAAGAGGGGCTTAACAGCGCATTTTATATGCTTTAGTAACTAGTCTAGTTTGCTTCACATAATTTCCCATAAATTTGCAGGTGCTTTGAACTGTATTATTATATATATATTACTAGTAAAGATAATATGAGGAATAAGAGATTCAGGAAATGTCTGTGGCTTAAACAAAAGTTGTGAGATGTCACTCACTCATCCTTGTCACAACTTGATTCCAAGGAAACTTTGCAACACTGCTGGCCATTATTTCATGTTAATTTGTCAGTATTTCGCCGCCCATAACTAATACTGTCGTAAGTCCCTAAATGATTTTAATGAATTACGACAGTATTATTGCCGAGCGGCGATATGGCCATATAATATAGGGCGTCACATAAAAACACTTTTCCTAGCATTCATCAGGTTACAAGGAGGGCATAGCAGAATCAACGTCTTCATCATGACAAATGCGGAATGCCCTTTTTTAAAACTGACGGAGAGTTTTAGAAACTGTATGTGGACAAAAGAGGAGTTTTTTTTGTTGTTTGTTAAGCTGAAATGCAGGATGCCAAACTTCACATGATTGGAGTGGATGGGGGTGAGGGTGTTAGAACGATAAATATGGCAGGGACATTACATTAGAATCGGCAAAGATTAAAAAATAATGATAAGGAGCAAAGGAAAACCGTAAAGCTTGTTGGCCAGCTCAAGTTTCAGTATTTTCAGATATCTAAACCGGAATAAACATGCGTGCGCTCTCCCTTCCCCCTCCCTTTTCATTACTTGTTTCATTATTTTTATGAGAATTTATTTACGATAGTAAAATTTAACTATAGTCTGTTAACTACTCTTTTCATCGTGGTGTGTGCAGATTCTTTGCGTAGCACCTGAATAATAATAATAACCACACCAACAATAAATGAAGTGACTGTTTTGCTCCCTTACCAATCTGTTCAATCAATAACCCCCAAAGCCCCAGACGTCTCCATCACCCCTCCCCTGGTTTTCCTACCATAATTAGCTTCAATGCCCAATATCTTCCAGCCCCGTTCGTTTTCTTGGTGTCATATTCCTCAATGCACAGCCATAAGCATATTTCCATCTACACCAGAGATTCTACGCAGTTTGCATAAGTTCCCTATGTCATGAGAGAAAGGTGGTATTCACCCTCTAAAAGTTAAGCGTCGAACAAAATTAAATATGCGTCACACAGCCTTTGCCTTGCCTAGCAAATAGCGCTAATTACATAGGTCTAAGTAAATTTGCCCAAATCATACTGGTCAACTTCTTGTCTCTCAGAAGATGGTGATGTCAATAAGAAAGATAAGGGGATCACTTTTGGCTTCCATTGAACTTAGTGTAGATGATATCGGTAACTTGCTTCATTACTATGATGATTTTATATGGTAGTCTCTCCCTGCCCTAGCCTCCATTTTCTGTTCTGCTTTGCTGTTGGAATTCATCCTCTGTCCGCCCGCCCCTGTTCGGACTCTATGACGGTGTGCGGCATATGGTGTGCATCACTGTGAGCGCTCACGGTGACATAACTCACATTACCAAAGGTGTGAAGCGGCTCATCACACGCACGTGCTGTGTACAAACAAAATGTGCACTTCATTCACGCCCGAATTCTACCAATTCCCGTTGCGCCACAGGACCACGAGTCTCGACTCGAGCTCATCATGAGCGAGCTTAAGGAACGGTTGGTGGTATAGCCGTGTGTAGTATGGCTGTGTGGGAGGGGGAGGAGGATGCCAAATTCTTATGATGCTGGAAGATTGGATTTCATATCCATACCGTTGTTTTCGTTTATCTCTTCAATTAGATGGATACGTTTCGTGTTATGTCAAGGATTTTTATCACTATTAAAGACCAGCGAGGGTGGGAACCGGCTCATACTAGAACAACAAAATGAACAGCTCTCTCTTCACATAACGTCTTCATTTTATTGTAGACTTGCTGAGGTACCCTAGTGCTGCTCGGGAAAGGGGGAGGGGGCTAGGC
>JAWQUT010000138.1:372494-388855 GCA_033807755.1 Ellobium chinense
AGGGGGGAGGGAGGAGGGAAGGGGTGCATAGGCGAATTTCGGGGAATGGGGGAATACGCAGTAACACATATCAATAGGTGTGAAGTCCTGGCTTTGGTCAATATGGATGTGCTGAAAATTAACTATCCTGTATAGCATTCATTTTGTCATGACGGGGATTTTCTTTGGAGTGGAGATCTAAAACTCATCATGTTCGTCTAAAATTTTTTTTTGTTTTAAAAAAAAAATGTTTATTTCTTTCCACTCATCTTGTTCTGCTCTCCCAGATACGGGCGCTGAGAAGGGAAGGGCGCGCTACCCTTCCAGGCATTGCTCAGTACTGCCCAGCTTCCACTTTTAACAGGTGCCCTTGTATCGCGATCAGTCTTTGAGCTGATAGCCCGGGCTACAAAGGTTGTGGCCGGAGGGGCAGGTGCTGGAGAGACAGAAGCATGCTTGATTAGCTGTAGAAGGACGAAACGACGAAAAGAGTGAGAGGAAGAGAGAAGTGGTCAACTTTATACGTGAAAGGCGTAAAGTCCTGACTGATATTTTATAATATAATATAATATAATATAATATAATAATACAATATAATATAATATAATATAATATAATATAATATAATATAATATAATATAATATAATATAATATAATATACAGAACAAAATAAATTGGTCTGTGACTAGGTGTTTCAAGTCAGTCACTAAAATCGACCGTTTCACAGTTTATGTAACGCTTTTATCTCGTGATGTTTCTGGAAGTCATCGTCTTGCTGGAGATCTTACAGCCTAAAACCCAATGAGGTTTAGATCACAGCATAACCATAGTACAGCCACAAACTGTGTGGGCCATGATATGTGCTACATGCCTTCTGCATGGATTTAATGAGGTAGAATAGAGTTAGAAGTCAAGGAGAGGGAGCGCTAAAAGGAATTTAACGAGCTGAGATAAGTGAGGGAGGTTTGGCGGTGTGCTATCACGCGCTTGCTTCGTGTGCATGTTTTGATATGAGCAAATTGTGCTTAGATTTCGGAGGTCAGCAGTGGGCGTGTATTTTTCCATGATCATTACTTTCAAGTGTCAAATTCTCTGTCCTCAGGAACATCTTTCTTCCAGCCCGCACTCCACCACCTGTGCGGCCCTGCTCTGTGGCTGCCCCTTGCTCAAGCTCTTTCTTTACCTGCATCTCTCTAGGACACGAGGAGGTAGGATTTCCCCTCGCCGAGGCGAGGGCCCCCCACGTAAGGAAAGCAGGATTTGTGTACCCTAAACCTTGGTGGGCCTTTACCAGCTCAGCAATGAAGCTACTTAACTGGCTGATCGCTGACACATCAAACTTTTGGCCGCTGACGAGCTCGGCTTCACCTATCGCAGAGCTGATACTTAATTGCCAATAAACTGAGATGAACCCTTACGAAAACAGACCTACATTAGTACAAAAGGGGTGCAGGGTGACGATATCCTTCATTGAAAGTTTTTTAGCGAAAATCTCGGAACATTTATCACACAAAGGAATCCGTGACAAAATTCCGAGAGTAAAGAAAAGGTCAGATAAACAATTAGATAATTCTTCCAGGACAGTCTGATGATCGCATTCAGGCTTATTGTAATCACATGTCTCTATTATATAAAGGGGCAAGTCGACACAGATCCATGGGAAGTCTTGAATTTGGCAATTAGCCAGGCATGTTACTTTAGCGTCGCAACGCAAATGTAGGGGGAGATTGCTCTGACACTCACATTTTTTTTTTTAAATTTGAGGGTGAGAGGCGGTTGGAGATGGAGGAGGAGTGTGGTAACGTATAAATATCTGATTCTCTCCCGTGATATGACAGCCGTAAATGTTCTACATACAGAAATTAAGAATTTCGCTGGTCCTGCCCATCTCATTTTCACTGAACGTTCTTACGTTACTTGGGTAACGAACTGGTTTTCTTGCACTCGGGAGAAACCCAGACATGCTCCGCCTCCCAACCAAGGATCCAACGAAGAGTTTCGGTGCTAATTCTTCATTGACGACGTGACTCCCGACTACTCTATGTCTTCCATTTGCTCTGACGCGGTGACCTGATCTTGCGGTCCCAAGGCTCTGGAAACGCTCTTGCACATGTGGCAGTCTTACATGGCATCTGTAAGGTCACTAACCGTGCCACCTTTTCACTCTTCAAAAGGACAATCTTTCTTGACACTGTCTGTTTTTGCCAGGTAGCAGCTCTTCCATTTTGGTTGACTTCAGGCAGGGGTCACTTTTCCGTAGCTCTTGCAAGAGTCCGGTAAAAACAAAAGAAAATGAAAGATTTTCAACAAAGCCATTGCTCAGAACGAAGTCCATTCACAGTCACATATGAGGAAAATATGTTAACGTCAATGAAAGTCTGAATACATTTGAAGCAGTTTTCATCTAACTTTTCAGCATAACCCATGAACAACGTGCTGGTTCAAGCAAAAAAATGTACGTGAGGCAGATTAACAAAATAGTGCTTTCAAACAAGATGATACCTAGTTTCAGCGGTTCTCATTTCGTCTCGATTCTATATAAATTCTACATATTCAGATTTAGATTTTTGTTTTCCATTGTACCAAGCGCTACAAAATGTGAACAAATAGCTACACTGGACACATCACCATATAAATGAATGATCGGCGACAAAGACAGACCATCAGAAGAATGACAGACAATCAGAACAAAAAAAAAATGAACAATCAATCAAACAAACCTTAGGACATGTCAACATCCCAAGAGTAGAAAGTATTTAAGAATACAAGAATACAAGAATCTTTATTGCTCAAGTTATATCCATGTATAACATAATCCTGCAGAGACATAATTCAATATCGTTTTACAATATTTTATTAAAATTTGAATTTCATAGGAATTACATTAGTGCATCGATGCTGAATACGCCTTTCGTAACGTTCCACATGCAGGGGTAACATAACTCTTACGATGGTAAGAGATCCATTCGTCAGTGCGCATATTCTCAATTATTTGCTGAAAAACTCGTATCACAGCGTTCGCAAAACTTCCCATCTACTGCGGCATCTACTGTAAGAGCAGAGATTTTTGCTAGGTGCAGAAAGGTGTTGAGCATGTGCGATAGCGTGTGTAAGTGTATTCTCACATAGTTCTTCTCTACTACATAACGTAAGTATCGTCCTTAGTGACTTATATTGGTGCATTTCACGAAAATGTGGTTTGGAGAAAAAGGCGATTAAGTATGACAATCTTGTTGGCATCAATAGACCACATGAAAATTTTCTCATACTTTTTTTCTTTGGTGGGAGGGGGGNGGCCTGTTTCTAACAGGGAAGCTTTTCATACTTGTGTAATCGGCATGGCTTATGGTCGAGGGGGGAGAGGGGGAGGGGAGGGGGGAAACCCTGCGTTTTATTAGCTCGTAAATGAATTCTGATAATATAATCAGAACTGGTTTAAAAACTTTATATCAATAATTATCTCAGTTAACGGAATACGTCCATTTACGTCAACCGGGACGATGTTATTATGTATGTCTGTGTGCGACAGGGCAAAAACATTGCATCCTTTTGGGTGACTGCTGAAGAATTTTGTAAGTTTTCTCCCTTAGCCTTACCTCATCACGTCATGAACAAACTGGCCCGCTAGAGAGAGTTAACTCGCTCAGCTGCTAGCAGCAGCGGCTCCCGAGCACACGGAGCGCGGCATGTGGCTTTAATCTGGAGCCGGTGCGCTAATTTAACATCAAACGGTCACCTTGTCAATTAACTCCTCTATCCGCCGCTGAATTAATTCGAAATTATGAGAGTGGCTCGCTCGACCAAGATGACCAGACTAGCTGTCTGCCAGGGCCTTCAACGTCCGAGTCGGGACCCCCACGCATCGTTGGTCAACCACATTAGCCGCTAAGTTTAAAACGGGTTGTCCCGTGGGGGATAGGCAGCAGGCCCTGGAAAAACAAGCAGTCTGACCAAGAGGGCCTCCCAGGAGAACTTTGTAAACTGATATTTCGTTTCATTCAAGAATGTTATGACATTTTCAGTCCCGACTGGCGGAGCACGGGTCATTGCGCGTGCACGATGTCATTACTATGGACGCTGGACCTTTGGACTTTGTGCTGTCCTTTAAGCTTTCTGTTATGGTTATTAGCTTCCTGTTCTGTCGTTAGGACTGCAATCAATTCTTTAATGTCTCTAGCCACGGCAAACAGACAGACAGATTGGTAGAGATAGATTGATGATACGAAAAGACCTACAGACAGAAACTGACACACAGACACACAGTTTGTTGCTCTAGCCCCTTTCATCAGACTCACACACCTACTTTGTAAAGTCATCGAGTGAAAAACCGTAATAGCTGACCTTGGTGTTAAAATCTCTGAATATATTTTCAAGGCTGAGGCACACACTTTGTTTCTCTAATGGCCCGGGCCTACATTCCAGTATTAAAAGGCATTCACATCGGCTTAAAAATTAGGAGTGGGGAAGAACCCCTTGAAGATACAAGAGAGCTATCCACGTGCACGTATTCCTTCACATTTTAAAAGATCTCGCTACAACGAGAAGATCAAAGCGGCAAGTAGGACGAAAAATGAATTAAGCGATATTAAGAAATGCCGACGTTGCCGTGGCATTTGAATTGACATTCTTCTTCTGATTGGATTTACTCATAAAAGCGATACCTACTACGCCGTGTAATAAGCTTACATCTCGTGCAAACGCCGTGAACTCTGGGAGATCCTGAGAAGAAGCCATGGCAACAGATATTGCTAGACTTATAGCGTTGGCCGCATCTCCTTCTATGATCCACTCTCATACCTTCCGACGTTTGTGCTGTCGTGCAGGAAAAGTTCGCTTCGACCCCGAGCATTTTCTTAAAGGTCTAAAACCGCCAAATAACAATTACCTCTTCATGATGTTTGTGGAAGTATACTGCCTCTGAATACAATAATTAAACGTCTCAATGGAAACACTGAAATGAATGCATCCCGTCTAAAGTGATGATTTTGAACAATTCAGAGTCCCGAAGAGAAGAAAAATTGTAATCTGACAAACAGGGAGAGCCCGGATGATGACGTTACCTATGAACACGCGATTTTTTCCTTTGTCTCATGTACCTTTGTCTCGTGTACTAGCATATTTGCTGTTTTATCGGCGTCTCCTATATCTACCAGTTGTTGTCTAAAGATTGCAAGAAACAAAACTGTAGTTTTTGTTTGTCTCTGTCATTGTACGACATGCAACAGGATAGGAGGGAAAGAAAGCAATTTATATCAATTCCACTAATTATTTTTTATATGCACTGTAATCATTGTGTTGTTTGCTCTCATGTAAATATGCAAAAGCGCGAATCAAGAGTTGAACTGAACTGGATTGAATTGAATTCAGTTGCTAGGACACAAGTTGGAGATAGGAAACGAAGTAACCTCAACGGCAATTATCGTTCATTTTTCAGACCTGCACATATTCTATCTGAGGCCCATCATAAATTGCCTACGCCTAGAGAAAGTTGGGGGAGAGGGGAACACGGAGTTGTTGGCATCTTACGGAAAACATACAAAGGGGGGTGGGAGGGATGAAATGAGCGTACCTACGCTTTACCCGATGGGCATAATGTAAAAGTGGAAAGATAAAAGACGGCGCCTTATACAAGGGAGGGTGGGTTTGATTCAGAGGTAGTCTCTGGTAGAGGAGAGTTCAGAATTACGAAAATTTAGAAAACTCACCTTATAGAATAATCTTATGTGAGGTTTTCCCCACCCACGTCTAAAACTCCATCTTAACATCTTCACCAAGTTAGAGACTTCCTCTAACCTTTCCTCTCCTGCAAGTGCACCGATAGTGACCCTAGTCATAACCTTGCATCCACATCTCATAAAAACCCGGCTGTCCATGTCTCTGTTCTTCTTCACTCTCTCATGTTATAAGTTGTTGGTTTTAATATAATAGAACTTACCTTTTGATATTCGGTACTGCTAACCTTTTATGATTTACTTGTATGAAACTCAACACATTTGTTAAATTAGCTACAAAAGTAGACTATAAGGAATACAGTTTTTTTTTTTTAAAAATCAGCTGTAAAACTAGACTATATGGAATATAGTATTTGTTTTTAAAATCAGCTATAAAATTAGACTATATGGAATAAGGTATTGTTTTGTTTTCAAAATCAGCTATAAAACTGGACTATATGGGATACAGTTTCAGCCATTTACTTGTGTGAAATACAGATCAGATATCATGAAATACTGATTCAACAGCATGAAATACAATCTCGATGATTAATTTATGTGACAAAAACAGCCTTTCGTAATTAACTGGTTTTAAAGATGGACTCTCAGGTTCAGCTCCACAAAAGTCATTGTGAATCATGCAGCTTCGGGACAAGAAACCTTTCTGTGAAGATACACGCGAGTAAAGAAGAGGGCGGAAAGGGTATTCCCCCACGTCAGAACGTCAGAATCTGTAAGAACTCCATAAGTACTTGAGTGCCTTGGTCGTAGGTAGCGAATTAGTTCTAGTCCTGAAACAAAAAATGGTGCGAAGGGGAGCAAGGCCTCAGACCACAGGACCACCGTAACCTATCAAGGTTGATCTCGTTTGATCGCCGAGATCTAAATGTCAAAACGAGACCGGAAGCGGTGCCGCAAACGACGCCGGGATGGCGAGGGGAGAGAAGCCGAGCTCGTGAGAAACTCTAGCCCGAAGCGTTGCAGTGCTGTTTGTTTTTACGACTGTCAGCAAAACCGCTGTCTAGCCAACACTTTCTTCAAAACATTATAATAAAAAAATCCGTGTAAAACTATAAGTCTGTCTCGTCCTTTTACTTAGAGCAAAGCCGGGCCTATTATTGTAATGTCAAAACAGACATGTTTATGCAACGCTCAAGCCGTAATGAATCACCCCTCCCTCTTTTTCTAACGTTTAAGGGTGAGTTTGTGAAGAGAAAGTATACGACATTCTCCCGCTATTTTTACTGACTTCCTATCCAAGGATATAGAGTGTCTGACTTCCTATCCAAGATTATAGAGTCTTGTCACTGCAGGTTTTTTTTGTGTTTTGTTGGGTTTTTTTTGTTATCGTGATCTCTGATGAATTGGCGAAGGACTCTTAAAATCCCCCCCCCCCCNTTTTTTTAGTTAAATCTACATGAAGATTAATATGAATAAAGAAAAAAACTCTTTCTCTGACATTTGAAACAAGCAAACAAACAAACAAACATACAAACAAACAAACAAACAAACAACAACAAAAAGTGAAAAACGGCTAAAGCTAGCCTGACAAAATAAAGATTACGATTAAAGTTTAAACTAAGTTCAATGTATTACAATGGCATTGTAATTTGGGCTATTGCCTACAGTTGAAGTAGACCCTTACCTCTAGGTGCTGTGATCTTGCCTCCGTATCTATAATTTCCAAGTTTTAGACTCTGAAACATTCATGAGACAAGACGCATCATCATCAAAACAACAGTGATGAAACCTTTTGCAGACCAGAATAGCGCCCAAGAGTATCAAAATGTTCGGTTGTTTTTTAAACTGATCCTGAGATGTTGGTCATCACCCATATCTTAGGCAGCAGTAACTTTCCACCGTCCTTGGGACTCAGCGTAAATACAATCGTCGTTTCTCAGTCAACGAATTAAGTAAGTGGCGATAAGTTACATTATTCAAATTCCCCATTATATGACGCCGTTCGTTGCCACCGGTGAACCCAGCGAGATTAAACCAAGCACTTTAAGATGAGAAAATGTAACCGGGAAAACTTTCCAGCAAAACGGTTTTCAATTGTTTTGAATCTTCAAGCCGTCATTAACGACCAAAACAAGAACAACAAGAAAACTTTTAGAAATAAGTTACAATGGTGTTTTTACAAATGGTAGAAGTCACAGTTGCTTTTCTTCGGTAAATAGACAGTTGATCCGCCATTTTGGAAAAGTCGTCATTTTAACCGAGTTCCGGAAGTAAGATTTTCTAAGATTTTCATACCATCATTAATGACACCCCGAAGAGTCATAAACAGTTGTAAAATCGTTTGTGGAAATTTTTGTTCCAGGTATGAGTAAGTTGTTTCCACAAATTTCTCCTCTTATATTTATCTTCAGATTTGATCACAAAGGCTCGCCATGAATCGGAATGGCATAAAAAAGCGACGACGTTTGAAATACGTGATGTTATTATGTCAGTAGCTGTTATAAAATTTCTAAATTAAAATAAGGTATTAATTCTTCCATGCCTTTGAAAAGATCCTCCTGCTAACGAGTTTTGACGGAATAAGAAAGCAATTAATGGAGGTAAAGCTACATCGGTCCTTTGAAATATCATACTCACGCGTCCTAATAGGCTAGAGTGCACTTCCAATAGTTTGCAGAAACGAAACTTAAGACTTATCCACCTGAACTGCCAGTTAGGCGGAAATGCTCATTATCCTTTCGTTCTAGGCACTCTGTTCTCGAGTCAAAGCTCTATGCTTCAATGTGGTCTAATTACTGTAAATATATTGCAGAATATAACATAAGCCTTTCATATCGTTCTTGCTGACATACTCCACATGTATAAAGTTTGGAAGAAAAGAAAATCGAACAGCAAGCAACCTGTCTGATAGCACGAAGTGGGGGCGTAACCACCGCTTCCTGGCCTCTTCTAAAGCATCGCTTAGGGCCCTTTCTTTACTTGTCTGTATTTTTCGTTTTCTCCTCTTTTGTTTGGAGGCTCCTGATCGTTGTCAGCATATCCCTTCCGCACTGAAAAATAAAGTTAGTAGTGTGTTCAGATAATTCTTCCTATCAAAATTGAACTTCGAATCTGGATTCCTTCGAGAATTATGTCTTTTATATGGCTGAAGAGTGATTTTACATCTATATATATTTTTAAACATTACTTCCTTAGATTTAAAAAACGCTCTTCAATTTCATTTAATTTTTTTAGCACAACCGTAAAATCTAAAACTGTCACCAGAACCGGCCTAACAGTAATATTGGTAATAAAAATAATAATATCAACAACAACATCAACAACAACAACAATACATCATTTTACACGGCGCCTGAGCGCTCAGCAGCGCTGCACATTTTCAAAAGTCATTTAAAAATGCATTAAAGACATTTAAAAAATCCAAAACTTTCACTTTGGGTGTTTATGGCTGAAAAGAGTGAATAAAATGATACCAAAATGTGCTATGACCTAATTAGTGGGACGCGATGTTATCATCGTCAACATGGGCGATATTATTTTCACCGTCATTAGAGGCTCAGTGCGATTTCTCCCGAATACAGTATTGGCTATATCGTAAACGACAAATGTAATAATGAAAATAATGTATCCCGGTCCACCTGTTGGCAGCATCTGCTGTGAAAATACACAGGAAATACCAGGCGAGTGAAGTTATTAATTTTTATGCCTCAAGCCTTTCTCCTGCTCCAGCCGCCGGGAGGCTTCCCCCCGTGAACACCAGCACTCGTATCTCTCTATTGCTGCTTCTCAATGTGAAGTATATCTTTGCAGCGTTCGTTTCTTAAACAAATTTGATTAGCTCAAGAGGAGAAGCTGCGCTCACGTGGGACGTCTATTGACTTCTTGATGCCTTGCAGCTCTTGAAAATGATCAGATTTTAGGGCAAGAAATTAACCACTTGACGTGAGCTCTTGAGCCAGGGGTCGTTGCGTAATAATCGAGATGACAGCGGGGAAGAGGCCTCAGCCACGGCATGAAAACCAATGATGGATGAAACTTTCTATGGACGGGAAAAAATCCAAAGCCCTGGTTATCGTCATTTTTATTGCTTACAATATATTATTTTTATTCTTTTTCCTATTTTTTATGTCCAGAAACTTTTTAGTTTTACAGGAGCAGAATTTGTTAGGCTTTTTTATTGGTTTTGTTTGTTTGTTTGTTTGTTATTTTGTTTATTTATTTGGTTTTTTTTAATTTGTTCATGAGACACGATCATTGAATCTGCCGCCTTGCCATTAGCAAGTACAGTACATGTATCTAGACAACCAGACAGGCTCACAATGCTTGAGATAGTGGTGATTATGTCGATGATGAGAATGTTGATGATTATATGATGATGAGAATGTTGATGATTATATGATAATGATGATGATGATGATGATGATGCAATGATTGTGCAGTAAGGGATGGGATATTGATGGTTAGTCGTGTGTTTGTGAATGATCATCATGGAAATACTTGATACTTTCAAATGGCATTCAGTTTATATTGTATAATAACTTAAGAGACACCACTATGCACGTGCGCAAATGAAAGGTATTCTGGAAAGACAGCTCTTGAGTTTAAGTAAACATCTGGTGAAAGGCGACATAATTTGAAGCATCAGTATTCGTGCTTATCATTTTAAAATGAACGAGGTTACAGCTGATTGCGCTGAAGAGCTTCTGTAATAGGTCCAATTCGATTTTTTGTGCCGAAATATTTTTTCAAAGCGTTCGCATAGTCATTATAAGGCGACAAAGACCCATATTACACAGTCATATAAGTCATTTATATACTAACACGTAAGGAGGCAAAGATGGTGGTGGTGGGAGGGGGAAGGAGGATGAGTAGGAGTGGGGTATACAAGCATCCAAAGGAGGGATGTCAAAAGGTTTGAGGCAAACGCAGGTATGGTTTTTTTTTAATTTGTTTAGCTTTTTTTTTTCTTGATGGGGCATGAAACAAACGTTAAAGCGAAAGGGGCGGCACATGATATGAGTAGGGGCAAAAATAGAGAGGTAGGGAAGAGTGAGGAGGGGAAGGGGTAATGCTGAATGCAAAAGTGATTAAAAAAGAAAAAAACATGCAGCTTTGGGAAAGGGGTAGGGGGAGGAAACGAGGACTGAAATCGTGTTTGTATTATTAATGGATGAAGAAGTATTCTATCATACGCTTAGAGACGGAAGGGATTGCGGTTGCCTTGCACTATTTTTTAGGAGCATTACCGATCCTGAAAAAAAATTGACCCAAGTTTTGTCCTCTTCAATTTTCATCAAACTTTCTCGTCACTCATAAACCTCATTTAAGTTGCATATTTGTTCTTTGAAAATGGTAACGACTCTACATATCTACGTTGTATGTATCAAATTCTTGATTACTTTTATTTTCCCTTCAATGTGAGCCGAGGAGAAATCCGGAAATGTGTAAGAATATAATGTTGATGAAAGATAAAGAGATAAGGTCCTTTCTTGTCCGCCATCTTCATACTCCATATTATCTTTGTAACTTGTGTATGAAATGGCAATATTAAACTGCTTGCCACACGAAGTTCTACCATCAGAGCACGTATTTGAAACTTCCGGAAACGGTAGCTCTTTGTTTGAGAAGTTTACTTGGAGGCTAATCAAATCATTATCTAATTGCCGTGCTCCGCTGGCCTCGCCAGATAAAATTTTAGCATCTCATTTTACGCAGGTGTGGGCCCAGATTCCAGATCCTCACCTGCAGACTGTTCCATTTCCCTTCACTCCATCCGAAACAAACAGAACAAAAAAAAAAAACCTGCCATCTCTTTGCTTTTTTTTTCCTTTTCATTTTGGGCATTCCACTGGACCTTCGTGTTTCCCTGCTTCGCTCTTCAAATTTCTCATGTTCAGTTCCGTCTATTTGAGCCAGAATTGCTCTAGACTTATGACAAGACTAGGACAACTTCAGATCTGATGACCTCATCGGGTAGCAATCAGCCGCATCGACTAATTATCTATGACTTGCAGTGGCTGTTCCTGCTCTCCAGAACTATCCTTGTAATCCCCTCTCATAGCCTTTCTCCTTCCCCGGGCCTTCTCACTCACTTCTCGCTCCCAATCCTTCACCCCTCTTCAAATCACAAGCAGGGCATACAATAAACACAATAAAGGCGTTTGGGATGGGTTTGGTACTTGCATTTTTTGGAAATAAAGTTTTCGATTTTTTTTCTAAGCTAGATTCTACCCAGTTCTGCACAGGTTATACTTAATTCCGAGCCGCCACTGATGATTTGGACGCCGTGCAACTGCGTCATTGTTCAAGTATAGACTAGATATAAGAGTAGCTGTAATTTTAATAAGGGGCTTGTGACTACTAGCCTTTCTCAAGACAAATGGACGTTAACTGACATCGGAACATTATTCAAGATCTTCAAGAGTTATGTTACGATGAAGACAATCATGCCCTGATTATTATCACGATTGCATTGTCATGGAAGTATAGATTGTTGCAAGCAGTGAGGCCAAACACTATTCCCCAACCTGTCTTTAACTTTTAAAGGATTGACACTCCCACGGATTTATACCCTAAAACTCCATGCTTCATTTCTTCGTCAGCTAAAACTTGACCCCCTCTCCAGCAAGCCGTACCCCGTGACTTCACCTCCAGCACCCCCTCCCCTAAAGCCCAGGTATGCCCTGTCTGTGCTCAGAGACGCATTAATAACTCTTAAGTGCTCAGCATTGGAAAGTGCCTATGCGGTTGATTGCAGAGCTCTTTCAATGCCACTTGTAATTACTGCTACAGGGAACGGATGAGAGCCCCCGGGGCCGAGCGTGTAACGGCGTTGTATAACTGGGTTTAGGGTGTAGTTTATGTTAGGATGATGTTTGGAGGTTGGCATGGGTGATTCCGCTAAATGAGGTATCGTTTGTGTGAGCATGATGACCATCGCGAAGAAATGAAATGTCAGTGTTACGTGGACGGCTGTTTGAGTCACTTGCCGCGTGTGTGTAACGTGAAGATTTGAGTTCTCACGTCTTGTTATATGCCAGCAAAATATGACATTTGTGAAAGGGGCGCTAACCTTACAGGCAATTCAATCAAGGTGTTGATAGAATGATTCCTAGACGGCATGCAATGCTCATTGCCATAAGAAAAAAAAATATCAGGGCAATTGAAATTAAGAGGACCTGAGTTGAAACTACTTCAGTCGCCTACTCGATATCGCCCAACCTGGTCTCATGTTGAATGGTAGCAAGGGAGGATACCGTCAATGTTATGGGTTCTTGAGTTGCCACAGCTGTTAATCTGATGGAAATGGACGCAGCGACACCTCAGACCCGTATGTATGCTACGCTGACCTTTTGTCGCCCGGATGTTCAGTACTAAGTTATGGAAAGTATTTCCTCCTCTAAAAATATCACCCCCTCTTCCCCCCCCCCCCCCCCCNACACACACACACACACACACACACACACACACACACACACACACACACGTAGCGACACAAACAAGCAAATCACATACTAAACTTAGTAGCTACCGTACTGCTAAGGGACAAAAAGACTCTAATGAGGGTTTCACTTCGTCTTTTGCATAGGAGCCAGATTGTAAACGCCTTTTCGTGCCATTAATTTAATGAAATATTCTCCTCGAACCACAGGAACGTTCCGAGATGGCCAAGGTTAGCCCGTAGGTCTGGTACCACCACTCTGCTCAAAGCATATACTGTTTACAGTGAGGATCCTTCATTCAGATTTTTCACAATTTTAATTCAGATGAAGATGCCTTAACAATTTGGCCATCTTTTGCAGACCACAAGCTCGCACAAATGAAATCCGCTGAAGCCACTGGGAAACACTGCCTGCAACAACTTCTTATTTTACAAATTCAGGACTGAATTTCCCAACTTTTGCAGTGTGGTTTCATGTTATACGATTATTCCTACACATCAACACAACCCATCTAAAAGACAGCATGTTTTGTTCAGTCTGTCAGCAACTAATTCCGACGTATTTCTAAGCCCGTATCTGCCAGCACTGGATTTGTTTACCTAATGTGTGCGCTCTTGCATATTCAGATTTATTTTTGTTGATTTTTGATTGGTAGAAGAAAACTACGAGGACTTTAATAATACGGGCGGAGATGTAGAATTGTACAAATTATTTAATATAATATATAATATTTCCCACCAGGAGAAAATGTATATAGTATATACATACCATGAACTTGTTTTCACATCTCAAGTAAGCCTTAAAAGACAAAACCATTTAGCTCGTTTGAAACTTCGAGGACTTTCACATCCGCTATTTAATCAGATCCAAGATGCAGCTGCATGAAGGTTGGTCTTCCTTTACCTTTAGTAGATGTCAAAATACAACATTGCAAGCCTTTGTATCGCATTATTTTTGTCTTGTCCTCTTGATACATTAACGAGAGCTTCACTTACATTTTTCATTCGGTGTAAAAAGCTATATGATTTTTCAGAGAAACAGAAAATGAGACAAAGAATCATACATTTTAATTGGGAAAAATTAAGATGTAGTGAGTGCAGCCTAAAGGACATACATTTACTGTTTGTAACTTTTGATTTTGGCCTCTCCAGTCGTGGCGTCAAGAGCCCATCGAATCCATTGTAAACTGTGTCCTGTGCTTGATTAATAGGGGATGTTAAACTATTCCCAGTTTCAAATGTGCTAAACTGATTTAGCCTGGTTTAAGTTTATTGCCATGTCTTCCTTTTGATTATCAGTTTATAAGGATCAAACTCGTCTATATCATTTCACAAAAAGATGTCAAAACTCAGTGTCTCCACACTCTACCAGATCTACGACTTTAAAAAACAGTACTCCCAACTAGCTTGTCTCTCACTTGTAGCAGGCGCAAAGTGTCGATGTGGTCTGTTCCTTGCGAGGCACAAAACTAGGGTGAGAATGATACAGTTTATCTCTGTGGGTACTTGAAGATAAAAGAATGAAATCGAGTTTATTCCAGGAACACCCATTTTTGTTTATATTAATTTAAAGTTTCACTACCGAGGGGCAAATTGACTTTATCATAACCACTTCAGTTTTATTTGTGTTATGAAAGAGAGTTCGTAATTAAGACGCACCTGTCATAATAAAATTGTGTATCTTATCTTACCCATAGAAAGAATATTGACACTTGTCAAAGGTCTTGGGCAATACGTTATTTGAGAAGATTATGTGAATGATACTCTAAGAGTTCTATCTGAATGAGTGAGTGAGTGAGCGATTGAGTGAGTGAGTGAGTGAGTGAGTTAGTGAGTGAGTGAGTGAGTGAGTGAGTGAGTGAGTGAGTGAGTGAGTGAGTTAGTGAGTAAATAAGTAAATAAGTGAGTGAGTGAGTGAGTGAGTGAGTGAGTGAGTGAGTAAGTGAGTGAGTGAGTGAGTGAGTAAATAAGTAAATAGGTGAGTGAGTGAGTGAGTGAGTGAGTGAGTGAGTGAGTGAGTGAGTGAGTGAGTGAGTGCATAGGTGCGTACGTGTGTGCGTGCGTGTGTGCGTGCGTGAGTGAATGACTCACTGAGTCAGTGGAAGAATAAATGAATGGCCTTCCTCAATATCATAACGCCTGAGAAGCGAGAATAGGACACAGAAATAAAGGAAGTGTGAAAACATGAGTCTCGCTGTGCACGTGCGCTATTGCTCTCTAGACATCAAAGAAAAAGGGGAGGAAACTCTCTGTCTCCCATAAGACGGGAGGTAATGCTGGGAATCAGGGCTAACCTTTACGGTCAGCTTTGGGAGCTGTCGACAGAGTGGAGTGGTCTGTACAATATCTCTTCATTCTGACATTTTTACTGCTGTTGTTATTATTGTTATTATTGTTGATAATATTGTTGTTGTTGTTTGTTGTTGTTGTTGTTGTTGTAACAGCAGAATTAGTGGTAGTAGTTACTTTTTGTTGTTGTTGTTGTTGTTGTTGTTGTAGCAGCAGAATTAGTGGTAGTAGTTACTTTTTGTTGTTGTTGTTGTTGCTGCTGCTGCAGCTGCTGCTGCTGCTGTTGTTGTTGTTGTTGTTGTTGTTGTTGTTGTTGTTGTTGTTTTGTTGTAGAAGTGGTAGTAGTAATAAGACTAATTGTAGAAGTAGTAGTAGTAAAAGCAATAGTAGTAGTCGTTGTAGTGGTAGTAGTAATAGCAGTAGCAGTTGTAATAGTAGTTGTAGAAGTAGTAATGGTACTAGTGGTAGTAATAGTTGTCATTTTTGTTGTTGTTGTTTTCCTGTTGTTGTTCTTGATTATTATTGATTATAATTACTTCTAATTAACTGCTATTGAGACTTGAGGAAGATGAAACAACAATGAACCTGATGATGCCCGCAGATCTGGCGATAAAGACGATGTTATACCTATATGTGATCTGAATAATGATGATATCGATGACAGAGACGATAGTGATAATGAAAATCGTTTTTTCTCTTGTTGTTAACATTTTGAAAACCATGTCATTATTATAAATATTATATCAGACATTTCCTCATGAAAGAATTACTATCATTTATGACAAATGTTATCTTCACAGTTGATTTTCTGTCTCTGCCAACCATTTCTTTAAGCCATCATGATAGTAAAGATTGACAAGAGTATGATACTCGGCCTGTATTATAGTCGACGTAACTAATAATATCCAACATTCAAGCCCCACCTCTTCATCTCCTTCTCTCTCATCCTTCCTTCTGTTCCCTCCCCTTCTCTCCCACC
>JAWQUT010000138.1:388954-400653 GCA_033807755.1 Ellobium chinense
CCTCCATTGGCGCAGCTGTTCAGGAGGAATTCAGCCTTGCCTGCGTTTGAATAACTCACCAAGTCTCATGTCGAATGCGGAAAGAGAATTGTGGTTGAAATTACATACTCTTATTTCCTTTCCTTACTCCTTCATTCCTCCTCCCTTTCAGTTTTCTTTAATTGTGTACCTCCTTCCTGTCAAACTCTCCGTTTATCACTTCCTTCCGCTCACCGGAAACACCAACAAACCCAGACTTTAACCGACGAACATGTCCTATCTTTCTACCTCTTCAAGTGCAGCAACACAAAGTAACTAAAATTTTATTTCTAAGGCGCTTGAGGCCTGGATAATATGCCTAATGAAAGCCCATAGCGGAAAAGGTGTGGCTTTCACAAAATTATTTATTCTTGCAGCACGACTCTAGGCTCGGATGAGTATACTGCACTAAGAAAACAAGAAATCAATGGCAAATGAGGTTTCAGGTATTTCAAATATCAATGCATCTAGTTTTTAGAGTAGGGGAGGCAAACAAAGGAGGATAGGTAATACTTCCTGTGCTTTGAATGAGCGAAACAAGACCTTGGGAATCATTAGAAAGGCATATTAATTGCTAGATAGCGCAGGCTAACTTGCTATGTGCTTGAAGGTGAATTCTGTTTACCCTAGCAAACACCCGTAGGCATCCCAGGAAGATGAGAAAGTCACTTATTCATTCCTCTTGAAGCAAAGAGAAAGCCTATTTCAGCAAAACATCAACATTTTAGAGGCACTTCAATTCTGACTTGCCACCGGTCTAAGGGAAGTAACCGGAGCCACTTCAGCCAAGGCGAAGTCTGGGAGCCTGAATGTTGATGCTGAGGGCAAGAAACCCTAGCTTTTTAACCTCTCGGCTTGGAGAGCGTACAACTATGAATCTTCCCTCTGGCCGGCCCGCCATTATTCATACTCCTCAGTGTTCTTTCAAACTTATTTGCTGCTGCCAGCCGTGAGAGCCTCTCATTTTTCTTCCTGCTATGACTGCTACGTATTTCCCTTTGTCTCCGCGACCGACTCGGTGGCGCACTTCATCATTTCACCACGGCATCGCATCCCTTCCCCCTTTTCCCTCTTTTCTACAAATGACTAAGAGAATTATGAACTAAGTGTCTTTCACAACAGTCTGTGTGGGTAAGTTGTGTTTTTGTGTTAAATTTTTCCAAGCCCCATTACCAATGTTTACGAGCAAAAGACACGAAAGAGTTTCTGTTTCCTGCGATAAAAAAAAACAACAAAACCAAGATAGTCTAGATCTATGTGAAATCTTACAAAGAGAGGAAGGAAAAGTCAAAGCTTGATGAACGGGAAGTGGAACGGTTGCCATTATAGAGGCTTGCGTTGCTCAGTTATATGATTAACCTCATGGGTCTCTGAATTAAAAGCTATTCTTTCATTATCATTGTCTGCATCAGAACGAGGACCGTATGTAACTCGTCTTCATAAAATTCATCTGAGACCCGCCTTCCCCATGGCATCAAGACACATTTTTTGGCAATCGACTTTAAGGGTACTTTCAGACTACCCTCATGTTTTCTCTTCCGCCTTCCTTTCCGTCTTCCTCTCCCCCTTCCCACTGTACCTATCTAATAAAATGGCTGTGAGATCTTGTTATAGGCCTGGTGCAAAGCTCGTTTATATTTCTGGAAAATGAAAGAAAGAAAGAAAGAAAGAAAGAAAGAAAGAAAGAAAGAAAGAAAGAAAGAAAGAAAGAAAGAAAAAGAAAGAAAGAAAGAAAGAAAGAAAGAAAGAAAGAAAGAACGAACAAGAGAAAGAAAGAAAGATTTGTGTCGACACTGCCATCCCATTGTCATCATAGAACAAAAAATGTGCGCAAGAACTTCGAGCAAATCGCGAGGCGTGAACAAGTCTTTAACTATAACGAGCTGTGACATAAGGAAAGTGTTAAACTTTTCTTATGAAAAGGTTCTTATCAGCTAACGTTTTTTTTTTCTTTCTTTCAGAAGTTCTAAAGCTCACAAGAAGGGCCATGTCTCAGATAAATCGAGAGGTGTTCTTTAATACGCGATTATCGTTTAAGTGCAATATTGAAAATGTACCCGAAGCACTCCAATATCTGATCGTTCGTTATTCTAGATACGGTTATTTTTGTTGATAATTAACAATGTTGTGAGGCTGAGGTTGTTGACAATATTGATTGTTGCAGTTTATTGCTGATATGGCCAATGGATGTACTGCTGTGGTTGTTCCGCTCTTTGTATGTCTCTTGTTCAAAAACTGATACCACTGCTATTGAATATGACAATATCGACAACGGTGATAGCCACATACATCAAAGGGTGATTATTCGAATTAAACTTATTCTTGGCTTTCCTCTCGATCTTCTCCTTTCTTCTTATCGTTGGCTGGTTATTTGACGATATTTATGATCCCCTAAATAGCCTATTATAACTTCCCTAGAATATTGTTATTACCATTAGTAGTAGCAGCAGTATTAGTATTTTATTATCATTACTGGTTTTGTTATTATCATTTTCGCCTCAGTATTTTTGGAGTTTTCAAGTAAAAGACCGTCTATCCACATTAAAATAGAGGAAAACAGGAGTTTAAAACTAAGAATTGCCCTTTTCCCAACATCCTTCTTCTCTCCCTCACCCATCCCATCCTTTCAATCCTTACGCCTTACCCTATTCAAAATGCAATGCGAACCAAAGAAAAGAAAAGCCACTATCAGAAGTCTTTGGCAGAAAAGAAAGTTGTTAGGAATTCAGCCATGTAGTCTCGTAGGACGCCAAGTCTCTGAGTGGATGTAATACAAGTTGTCATGAGCAATCTCGCATCATATTCCAGCTCTACCTTCTTTTTTTTCGGTTTTTGTTGATTTTTTTTTTCTTTTTCTTGTTAGCTTGGAATTGACTGTGTCTTGTAACGATAAGCTTAACATAAGGCAGGCGCCCGTCCTGGGTCCAATGTCTTGTGAGCCAGGACTGACACTATTTTCACCGAGTGAGCAACTACAGAACACTCGTCTGGGGCCGCATATGAGCGCGAGCTGTGGCAGCCGTGCATGTGAGCGCTCGTGCTCCAACAAGGCGCAAGTGTGAGTGCGACGTACGGAGGTAACCGATTATTTGGCAGCGTGCGCAATTTTGGATGACCGTTTGTCTATTGCTCGCACGTGCATCACGAGCTCTCGGCTCTGATACAGGGCGCTTGCTGACTTGTTTGATGTTCTAAGAATCGGATTTATCGATAGTTGTGAGAGATTGGACTTAACGCACGTGCTAAGTGGCCGCTGCTCAGAGTGCTGATACGTTTAAGAACTTTGCCAGAGTCACAAGTTTGTTTTTTAAGTTGAGTTTGTTGAGGAGTTTGGTTTTTTTTTAGTGCCACCTAGTCTAGTCTATATTCGAAACAAAAGTGCCTTTCATCCCCGGAAAAAAATTCATTCTCGGTATTTTCACTTCAAAGTGATGGTTTTGCCCTCGGTATGAAGAATGCAATTTGTTTAAGATGACGGAAATAATTTAGATCTACCGTGACCATGTATGTTGGCATGCCCCTGCCTCACACACACTGATGCTTTATTTTTTCCATTGACTCTTACTGTTGTGAATTTGGGACATTTAGATTAGACTGTTACTATTCAGTGTATGAAGGAAGTTTAGATCGACAAAATATTTTGACTTAACAGAGTGACGCCGAAGACCTGCTATCACAAATTGAATAATGGCCTGGTGAAGCCAGACTACGTAACGAAGCTGACTTGGAAGAATAATGGTTCTGATTTGCAACCCCGAGCAAGAGTCAGTGAACACAGACAAGAAATATGACCAAGGTAATTTATACTAATTTTTTTTCTGGAAATTCACGATACTGATTATTATTTTCTTAGTCACTCAGTTATAGTGTGCAGAAAAATTAAGAATTGACTTTGTGCATTTATGCAACCCTACACCAGGCAACTGAAGACTTAAAATACACACAATAAAAAAAGGGTCTGAACGGTTTCTTAGTGTTAGATTATTTACTTCCCCACTCTAATAATTAAAACGGAGCATTAATATTAAATACCTCAGTAATATATTTTCCTCGTTATTAAGTATCCAGCGATTCATTATAATTCTATCATTTTGACCTTGGAACTAAGTACACCTCATTAATTAGTTTATATTTTCCCTGCACAAATTCATACATGTACTTATTATCGATGTTACTTAATGTGTTCATTTACAATCTGTGGTGGTGCTTAAAATATGATTTCGATTGATAGTAACCGATTTTATTTTAAACCAAACTGCTGTTGATACGTTTTGTCATCATAACTGTCATAGAATTGCATGAACTGATTTAATGTGTGCATGTGCTTTTAGTCTGGCTCTGTTGATATATCTGAGGCAATAACAACCTCTTATGGGTTTCTTACAATCACATTCGGATGTTTTCCCTGATGAAACTGCATCAAGAAGTCCTATTTTATTTATTTCGGAGTTAACTTTTTCATAATTAGATAATTAGTTTAATTAAACGCATTATTTTTTAGAAATAAATAATTATACTTGGATAAATTCAGTCCAATTTTAACAATACATTTAACTTTTAAAAATTTGGTCATGGTGGAGAGCAGTAGCTAACAGTTGTTTATTCAAATCCAATTCCATACTCATGCATTTTGTTGCACTGACTTTTAGTGAGACAAACAGGAAGCTGTTATTCCATCTGTCAAGTCTATCTTGCGAACGTGTTAATATATTTACGTTTATTAACCAATTAGATTTGGCATGTTATTATTATCGGATCCTGACAGACGCTCATAAAAGCCAGCCTATATTTCAAGCCTTGGTCTCTAAGCGCTGGTCAAATCATTACAGGTCCCAAACAAAGTCATCTACGTAATTCAGAGAATACATAAATAAATTGGTATTTAGTTAATTCTCATCAGCTAGAAATTCTCATGAATAATATATATTATCCGTGTCAAATACAACACTGGGCACAAAACATTCATTTTCAATGCATAAAGAAAAGAAGTATCCCATTGATTGTGATTTGCTCTGTACTCGACTAGAGCTGTGAATATGAGAGTGGGAGGTCGTGTCTTGTCGATCGGCTCTTTTTGAGTATTTGAATTGTGAGAATGAGTTACAAGCTTCGCACTTACCTGCCTGAAACTCCCTGTTTTTGATGTTCGTTTTTGTGTTATTGACTACCGATTATTTTCAGTGCTTGTTTCATTTCCATCGTCTAAACTATCAACAAGCTTTAGTGTTATTATTTTCATTTAAATATAGAAATAAACTTTTAAAAAAACACACACACACACAAAAAAAAATAGCTGCATGATCTGTTGATTACTGAACGCAGTTCGTAAATATGTGATGTTAACAATAATAGCATTAACAGTCAACCACGCAAGGGAAAAAGAAAAATAAAATAAGTCCCACTAGTGCAGCTTTATTATGATACTGTAACTTTATAACATTAAATCTCCCTGCAGTTTATATAGAAAGCCTTTATTTTCAAGGCTCTTTTACTTACTATGTTGACAAGGGTAGCCCTGCGCGTATGGCATTTCTAGGTGTTATGATGACACTTCACGTTACAAAACTAGAATCATAATTATGTGAATTGCATATTTAGTTCGGAACGTGTAATAGGACCATAACATCAGGAAATGCCATGTGAGTATGTCTACGTCAGCCATAGCTGTCTTTAAAATATCCACACTTCAAAACAAAATCTCTTATTTTTTGCCAAAGTGTCTCTTTCTTTGAGAAAGGAGGATGAAATAGAAGGGAACTACATGGCGACATAGTGTTTTAGGCATGTTTCTGCACGGTGATAAAACTTTTAACATTTTGTATTTTTATATTTTCCAGGATTTTTTTTTTACTTAATACATATATATAGGTCTTTGTCATAATGAGAGATACAACTTTGTGCAATACTAAAAAAAAATTTTTAATGAATTATAACACATTCGTGACAGGATATATAATAAAAATTTGATTTCTTTTAAAGTTATCAGGCATGCAGTCTGCCCTAGAATAATTCAGTTTCATGAATAAAATATTTTCTGGATTTTTTTTAACCATATAATTACCAAACTCTGAATATCATTTCATCTTCATAAAAAAAATAAGAATGTAACCGTTGTTTGTTTCTGCATCAATGCAGTATACTCCAGTCAAAATTCAAAAGGTTCTTACCTATGGGGTTTGCAGAGATTTAAGGCAAAATGTTAAGCTTCCTTTGAGACATCGTGACATAACTACACAAACAAACCTAAATTATATCTATATTAACACTGAATCCTGTCCTTAACAGCGAAAGGGTTGAAATCAATCTAATATACTTTACACATACAAGGAATAACAATAACATCACTTTGATTGGTGAACAGATTATATTTATTTTTTAAAAAATAGCAGTGGTTTCTTGGCTGCATCTCGAAAAACAGTTGCAGATAATTTTAACAAAATGTCATTCATAATCCTTCGAAAAAGGAGATCTTAACATCTCTAGTTAGATCCTGGCAATCTTTGAGGGTCTGTGAAAGATATAAATGTATACTCACAATTTTAAGTTGCCTGGTTAAAATTAACATCCTTCAAAGTTTTAAAGATATATTTGCAGGAAGGTACTGTCTATCAGTATCATAATTCAGAATCTGATTCATTAAATTTTAGCGACCAGAGCGGAAGAAATTATATTATACTGCCTAAGTCACTGGTCTGAAAGGAACAGTTCCATTTTTTTCCAAAAATCTGCGACTCTTCATATGTTTACAAATTCTAAGTACGCCAGGCAGTTTCTTAATAGACTTGATATTTGAAAACAGCCAAGTACGAGGATGAGATTATAAGAAAGATTTTCTTAATTCTCTGTTACTTGACTGGAACTCCACAAAATGCTCCAATGTATTCTCTAGGCTTGACAAATTGAAATACATGCATGTTAACTTCGTGTTGATTCATGTTTGGAAACACAGAGGACAGCCATTGTGATGGTGTAAAGTGCAGAAAAATAAATGTCCTATTTATCCAAATGTTGCATTAAAAAATATGCAGCTCTTTTTTTTCTTTAATTTTAAAATGGTTTCACAATCACAAATGGTTTCTTTTGTCATTTTGCACTATACCTTTTCCCTCCGGCAGTTGTCTTAATGTTTTCTTCCTTTGCTTCCTCACTCCCTCGGATTAGGTCTGAATATGATTTCTGAGCGTCCCACCATTTCCCCTGCCACAGGGGATGTAAACAACAACAGCAACAATAACACCACTAGTGGAAACAACGGTTTCAGCACCATCCAAGACTCTAGCACTCTCTCTCCTGCCGATCTCCCCAGCTCATCCAGTTCCTTAACGGAGCTGTCAACTGACGGAGAGGCTGACTCATATTCATCTCATCACCAAATGCATCATCAGCATCACCAGCAGCAGCAGCAGCAAAATCGCTTCCATGGTCATCCGTTTCATCAACAACATTACAGCATAAAAGCCGAGAGTGGTTTTAGTTCTAATGGCAGTGTTGAATCTGAGGAGAAAAGACTCGCTCGAAAACGGCAGTTTACTTTGCTAGATGACGATATGGCCCCTGGGGCTCTTAAAGATGAGCTCATTCCTAACACTGACTCTCATTACCAGCAACCAAACACATCTCCATCACAGTCTTCACGGCATCGCGGCTCCTCAGAAAGCAGGGACTCTCTGACGGGTGCCAGCAGTAGAAAGAAAGTGAAGAAGCAGCCTCAATCCCTAGAAGATCTCCAGAATCAGCGCGTCCTGGCCAATGTTCGAGAACGACAGAGAACGCAGTCTCTCAACGAAGCGTTCGCCCAGTTGCGGAAAATCATTCCTACGTTGCCTTCAGATAAACTAAGCAAGATCCAGACCTTGAAATTAGCTTCTCGCTACATCGATTTCTTGTATCAAGTTCTCAGAAGTGACGAGCAGGACAACAAGCTGTCTAGCAGCTGTAGCTATGTTGCCAGCGAGAGGCTGAGCTATGCTTTCAGTGTCTGGAGAATGGAAGGTGCTTGGTCAACCTTAGGGCACTGATACCGAGCCCAGATATTTGTATGGTAAGTTGAGAACGACTTATTAACAGTAGTGTGTCCTGGTATTTCTATAACGACATTGTTCAGCGTGCATGCAGAGCTCCCGCTAACATCCATTTCATTTCTTGGCAAAAAGCAATTTTGTTGCATCACCATGTTTCATAATTTTCTTTGGCTTTAACACCTTCCTTTCTGGTCTTTCTATTATCCCTGGTGATAATTCATCACTTCTCGCTGGCTCCTTTGTGTTGTCATGTCAGTTCCCTCCTTAACCCTTTCTCTTTCTTCCCAGTGTTCTTTCCATCTCCGTCATCCTGCTCATGCATCACGTCCTGTTTCTCGCTTTCTTTTGTAATTTTTTTTGGTTATTGTTTTTCACTGTTCCTCAACATATCGCAGCTGTGTCAGCCCTGTCCTCGGTTCCCTCTCAACATTACCATCAGTAATCACCTGACATTTTTCCCTGCTAATCAGCGTGACGGGTGGAACTGACTTATTTCCTTTCTGTGCCTCCTCAGCCTACCCCCTTTTTTTTTCGCCAGAGGTTTCTTGGCATGTTTTCTTGTCTCACTACCCTGTGTGTCCCCGTATTTTCTTGTAATGCCGACCGCTGTGGCATGCTCACGCCTTCACACGATAGGCACGTCCAAACAAACACGAGAAATAAACGAACATGGCGGGACCCACCACTTAAACCTTGTGGTGAGACACGTGACGGCATTTCATTGACAAAAGCATGACCGAATCTGGGTGGAAAGAGCGGGGAGGTTTGGCAGGAGGAGGTGGGGNTTTTTTTGCACTTCTGAGAATATTATTGCTGTTTGTCAAATGTCAAAGACAGAATGCTTAAGATCTAGACAAGTCTACTTACTTTATAGCAACGCCCTTTAATTTCTGAAAGTGGCAGTTTGTGCACGACTAGAGACCCGATCAGTAGAATGGAAGAACGAAGATGAGATAGCACGTGTGCCTCTGAAACCGGGCCTTGCGTTCTTTTTGTTTGGAAACGGGAGGAAGACACTAAAAGAAAACAAGATTTCTCAACCACACTTACTGGAAAGTATGAAAAATTAAAGTGATGGAGGTCAACACAGGCCAGCAGGTTCCATCATGCCCGCCCACGCGACTATAAAGCAGCCCATTTTCCGAGGTTTACAGATTTCCACCTAAGACCTCCTGAGTGCCCAGGTTGCTGTGGTGCATGGGTTGAAGCCTCGGCAGGCCTCCAGTGTGATTTAGCCGCTGGGCTGTCGGCTAACTCGTCCCACCATGAATCAGAGAGATATTGACTGGCGTGCAGCGAGATAACGCAGCTTCTGCCATCGAAGGAATTAGCGCTATCACGACATTTACCAGATACGCCAATTATCGGCAACAAAATATCGCTGAGTATCTCTCATCCCAATCCTGCAACGTCTAACATCTTCGCCGGTTCTCGGTCTGTGAATTTTCGCCCCTTCGCCAATCACCCAATGAATGATGTGACTACTAACTAGATTGTGGCTCCCTTTTAGAGCGGGCAATATCTTACTCAAAGAGAAGGGTATCAGTGAATCTTGATCATTACACCTTCTTTAATCCAATGGTTTCAAGGGATGGCTCTGCTAACTGCGACTGAAGAACTAATTTCTTTCTTCGCAAGAAATTTTATATCTCGACTAGTAAAGATTTTCCTGATTCCTGACCACAGCCACATTGATCATTATATATGCCCAGGGCCTAAGCGGACGGGTTGAACGTTGTTTGATTGATGTGCCATCCCTGTCCAAGAGAATATGTAAAAATCAATACCATAAACCATAAAGGTTTGTTTTATTACACTTATAAATCAATAGCCATTGTCTCCTACAAACATTGCCAAGCTTTACTGCATTCATATGAAATCAAGGAAAGAATTGTGCATTTGCTGCTGATACCAAAAGATTTTCTATAACAAAGATTCTACTTAGATTCTGGTGAATCCTTGCCATTGTCCTAGCCTGTATGATGAAAAGTCTTTTTGTATAATGCAATGCTATCTGTCTTAATGAAGCCAAAGAGAGAATTATGTACAGAATCTCATCTGATATAATGTGCACCCAGAACAATAAAAAGGCACAGTCTATTATCCAAATAAATCCTATTATCCCTCTGAAGGAGACTTTATGAACCAGCCAAGATATGAAATTATCGTGAGCATAAAAAAAGATAATACGAGCGTTGATTGGCTCAAGCGCAGAATGTGATATCCTATCTAGGATTTACAAGAAATGCATAAATGACCTCTTTGTAAGATGTATGTATGCATACCTTGTTCAAGCAATCATGGAATGCCAGGTTTCTATTTTCAGAACTTACTCAGCATCATTTGAGCATGTGTCACAGGTGTGATTTTAAGTGAGACTGACACATTGCTTTGAGTCTGATCAGATTTCACAGAAAATGGCTTACTCCCACTAAAAATGCCATAACATTTTGAAGCGAGCTTATTTTAATCAAAGATTTACAACAAGTTGGACATTTTGGAACATTCTAGCGAGCGAGTGGGTGATTGTAACTGTTCCTTAATTGTCCATTGGCACAGTCATGCTGACTAAGCATAAGTAGGGGAATCCTGAAATACGTGTAGATCTGGGTTCGTCTGTTTTCGAACAGCAAAATGGAAATGTAGGCATACAGACAGAATGATTTCGTTTCTTGATGAAATCGATCAGCAACGTCGTCGGAGGTTAAGATTAAGCATTTCTCACTAGATCTAGCGGTAGCTGAAGGCAAACAAAAAGAAAAAAAAAACATGGACCGGTGTACAGCTAGAATTTGCTTTATTGATGAAGTTTACATAAAAATGCATCTGGCTACGGGGTGAATAATTTTAATGAAGCCCATTTACACAGCAGCTAAGGGCAGCGAGCCAACTAATTTGAGGACCCAAGTGGCCGGGGCTAGCATGCAATGATGATAAATTATATAGGATCCGTAAGACTTCACTTCCTTTGAAGTAGATTGGAAGGGCGAGAAATTAGAACGGAAGACTCCGCAAGATGGCGGAGCCCGAGCATTATGGAAACACCTTCACTGTTATCTCCGCCTCTCCTCTCTTGCAGCCTAAGTCCCTTATGTCATTACCAATTAAAACTTCCGGTTCCTCTGATTAATGATGACAGGCCGAAACGCTGCTGTCGGTTGCCTCCCGGAAACATAAAAAGGCAGACTCTTTTTCCGCTTTTCTTTCCCCGTTAGACTACCCAGCCACGAAACGAAAATTGAATGTTTAAACATTAAACACAAGCTGTGGTTTATTTTGTTGCTGAAACGATGGGAAGTGTACAGGGAGCTGCTTTTCCATTATCTTAACCAAACAAGCTGTTCTCTTGGCGTGTCTAACTCCAACTCAACACGCTGTTCGTCTAGCCGAGCACAACAACAACTCCACGAATGGAGTAGCAGCGTGCATGAAACCGTAGAAATGCTAAATCTGATTAAAGTAGGCCAGTTGATGACTTTTAAAGCCAGGCTAGAGATTTTGAAAACGTGACAGTTATTGGGCTCATTATAATGGGCACTGCAGATCCTGCACGCTCTGACCTTTGTCCTGCTTTTTATTCATGAGAACTCGAAATAATACCTGGCTTAAAACAAGGCATAGGGATATGACTCCCCTCTTCCTTCCCACCCCACCCCCCTC
>JAWQUT010000138.1:403667-418211 GCA_033807755.1 Ellobium chinense
CCGCCCTCTCCCCTTTCCTTAATCGTTCTCTTCATGTCTTCATTTCTGCAAGGTAATTTAAATAGGAACGCGGACTGCCATAAATACTAGAAATCTTCCTATACGATTGACGGGCATTAAAACGTGGGTTAAAAAACGGGGAAAACTTTTACCCCCGGAACATGTTGTTTCTCTCACGTTTTTTTTTCTCCCTCAAGTCGATGTTAAACGGATACCCAGGGCAGTTTAAAACATTAAGAGCTTTTCTTTAACCTTTTGTGAAACCAGGGAGAAGGGCTTGCTCTGGGAGAGCGATTTTCCTGCGGGGGTCCCGCTCCAGCCTCGTGCATTCTGAGTTAAGCAAGGGCTACACAAATGAAAACACACGTTTGGATGTTATTCCAGCGTCTTTTTCCTCATTAAACGCTAATGTAGCTGTTGGTGAAAGGCGAAGAAGCTGTTTCGGTGGGCGTCAAATGCCCGTGCATTATCCGGCGACAATTTAACACACGGTGAGTGCTTTAGCAGTCGTTAACTAAGTGAGAGTGGCTTTCCCCTGAGCCGTATTAAAAGAGGCAGCCAGAGAATGTGAGCTCCTTTTTATTCGTTTAACTTCTCTTTTGATTCCTGCTATTCTTTTAAAGGATTTTCTATGATAAATGAAGAGGAAGTGGTGAGAACGAAAATTACCTTGAATAAAAGATTCTGTTTTCCTTATTGGGAGGTAAATCAGTCTTTAACTCTGAGAAAATTTGCAGACTCAATGTCATGCGATAGTTGGTTTATGCGAAATAAACCAGGTGTGAAGGATCTATGATATAATCCAATTATCACTGATTACCACTGGAAAAAATTTCTTGGCAGAACGAAGGTCACTGCTGATCATAATATTTTGTCCATTGAAAGGGACAGATCTTTCCTCATTTATCTTCTCTCCCCTAATCATAACCTGACATCCCTCATAATTAAAATAACGCCGGTGTTTTAGAGAAATAGGGGCGTACTTGTACGTGGGTGCTCCAGCCGCTCCTACAGCAAGAATCAGAGTGACCTAGGATTGGTTGGAAATGAGGGAAGGAATAATTTTATTCGGGGGGAGTGGAGGGGTACGGGGTAACCAGACTTTCATTTTGATTATGAGGTAGGCAGGCTTCATTTGCTGCAGTTAATACGGATCATAAACAGTGGTATAGGAGGGATTTTTTAATGTAACATGTATTTCTGGAACAAAATTTTGTAAGATTTATGCTTTCATAGATTTATGCTTTCATAGATTTATGCTTTCATAGGTCCTATTAAATTCGAAAACAAGGCCAATAATCAACAACTGACATGTTAAATTTTGGCACCCTGAAGAAATGTTGTGTCGTTTTGCCAGGTTGGCCATTTTATTGCTAAACTATATAAGGTGTTTTTTCCCCCAATCCCACTACGTCATCTCTGTCCAACTGAGATTACCTGTTAAAAAGATTAGTCTTTCTCTCTGGTTCTTTTATGCCATGAAATACAAATAATAATTACTCAGTTGAATTAAAAAAAGCATATTAAAAACGTGACTCACGCATTCAGCACACTTTCTTCTCACTGATACAAACTTCTGTCTCCGAGATTCAAAGTTCAGTTTCCACTGTGATGTGCATTATTCTAACTAAATCGGATAATTTTATTTTCTGAAATTTTCCAGTCAGTTACCATTGAAAAACAAAACTACACCTCTATCATAAAGATACGGTGTGTTGGCCAATTTTATCACATTTATGTACTTCATTTGCAAGAAAAACAAAACTACACCTCTATCATAAAGATACGGTGTGTTGGCCAACTTTTATCACATTTATGTACTTCATTTGCAAAAAAAAAAGCAAAACTACACCTCTATCATAAAGATACGGTGTGTTGGCCAACTTTTATCACATTTATGTACTTCATTTGCAAGAAAAACAAAATTACACCTCTATCATAAAGATACGGTGTGTTGGCCAACTTTTATCACATTTATTTACTTCATTTGCAAAAAAAAAAACCCACAAAAAAAAATAGTCCATCATACACCTGGAGAAGACATCTTTGTAGTTATGCAAAATCAAGAACTTGGTCGGAGGGATGGGCAAAGGACGCGTTATCAAGATTCCCTCATGAATAAATGCATAAATAACGAATTATGGAGAGTTCATTTTCACAGGCATCGGCGTTATTGTAGTAATCACCGCCGGTTACTCCGAATTTATATCACATACTCAGGTATTTCAAAACATCCTAAAATTGACAGACAGACAGACAGACAGACAGACAGACAGACAGACAGACAGACAGACAGACAGACAGACAGACAGACAGACAGAGTGACAGTGTATGTACATATTTTTTTTTATTATTATGTCTATGTATTGTTATAAATTGTTGTGATTACCAGTGATCTAAATAAATTTTTTTTCCTGCGCATCTGATGAATTAACTGGAACACAATTTTGACTGACAGATTATTGTAGTTCACAATGAGTTTTATTAGAGGAAAAAAGTCTGCCACGGAACTCTGTTTCAAAAGTACTGACTTTTGAGTAAGATACGCACATCAAAAATAATTTTCCGTTTTTCAATACTTTTTCTCTCTAAAAATTATGTATGGTGCCCCCCNCCCCCCCCCCCCAAGCCAATTTTGCGAAGAAAGAGCATCGTTCTGTTACCGTGCGCGTATGTAATATGACGCAATAAAGAGAGCTAGAGTTACCGGATTTGGTCCTTGTGTCCAGAATTATTCCCCTTCCCCGATCAACAGAAGCCTGTGGCAAAAACGTTGACGTCACTTACGTTCCAGCAGGTACAGACACTTCTACCTGACAATGTATTATTCAGCTTTTAATTAAGATTCTGGTATTCCAAATTCAAACGTAAAGTTTGATGATGTAAGCCAGAAAAAGTATTCTGCATTTTTATTGCCTCAGCATGATTTTATTTGGCATATCTACTGTTCACAGAGGAATTAAAACATTCATACCAACATGCTATCACCCGTCCGCAGAGCACTGGCTAGACAGCTTGGCCATGCTTTTGGCCGCCACGCGCGCAGTGGTTGTAACAATTCGAGCTTTGGATAATGTAACCCTGTGGGTTGTCTGGGGCCAGCAGAGGCGTTATACCATTGAGACAGACACTTGAAAGACTGTTTTATTGGAATAATAGGGTGTCGTATGATTTAATATGGTCTGTAGGACGGTGCAGTCTTTTAAGTTTGATAATACATGTATTTCGACTAAGTGCAAAATGCCATTTTATCGAGTCTAGTTTTTTATATTACGCCTCATTTTGTGGTTTTGCGGGATCGCTTTATGATGTCATAACAAAATTGTAATAATTTTCATTCTCGATATATCAGTGAGACCGTTTAACATCATGTATACCGCATTTCTTCAGTCTGAATCCGCTGCATCCCTTCCAGCTGAGATTTTGATAGAGCCAGCAGGTCAAGACCATAATCCAGGCTCTGCTCTGTGGCAAATCATTTTCAGGCATCCTCTGCTAATGGTTACTCGCGGCAACGCTGCCTTCACAATTTCTTTCAACTTAGCCACACGGTGACAAATTGACTCTACACCGTGTAACAAAAGATACTCATAATGTCGTTTCAAAGATGATCGTCATCAGAGTTTGCGTGAGAAGGGCGTCGTTCACGCACCGGTTCATATTACTTAAAATTACCCTATTGTAAAATAAAAGTAGGAAATTGGCAGTTTCAAAATAAGAATACAATATTTTCAAACGGGTGATTTTGGTAGACTTTTAGAATGTTGTTTAACAGATGACTATTTACAGTTTGCCACAAAAAAAAATATATTCTCATGTTGCAATTACTTCCGGGTAAAAATTAGATTCCCCCGATTATCTTTCTTCTTAGAAAAGACTGTAACATGCAGTCTGCTGCCAAGGATGTGACTCGGTTAACAACGAGATGTAACGACGCATTATGGTAAAAGCCACACGTGTGCTGGATATCCTAACACAGAGCTGGTGTATACACAATACAGGTATAAACCTACAGTTTACTTCCTGTGGGATAACATAAAAAGTCTGCAAGCTTTCTGAAAGATTCGAATCTGTTACGCTTAGTGTTCGCCTCGGTCAGGGGCGTAGCTTAAGCTGCTTATCAATGGAGTACTTTGTGGACTGGCCTTGTTGTAGGAGCACAGTGATCGTTGAGAAAGGCTCTCAACCAGCAATGAAAACTTAGTTTCCGGCGATCTTAAGCACTTATCCAGTCTCCCTCCCAACGCCTAGTGGAAACTCTCAGAACAGTCGCTGCGGTTCTGAATTGAATCGAGTGAAAAATAAAACGTCAAAGGGAATGAAATTCACAAAGGTCTACATAGATATACTAATAAATATTAAATGGAAACAAACATTATCACATTAGCTACGTTTGATTACCATTACACAGTCTAACTCTATCGACTTTGCTCGTGCTTATGTAGAAATTCAAAAAGAGATCCATTTCCGATTACACGCATACACTCTACCAGGCTTGATTCCACATGTTTCCATTTTAAAAAAAACCCAACTTATTATACAATTCAGACATAGCAGATGTACCATCCATGCATTTCATGTTCATTCCGGCATGGATTTCCCCATTACATATAAATAGGATAATCTGAGACGATTCGTCTCCCCTACTCCAGTCAGCACATTTCATAATGGACGCCACATGCGGGGCAAGAGATAGAGGCAGAAAAAGAAATCAATCATAGGAGATGATGACAAATAAAGTGATAGCTTACAAACATCTTGATAATATGCTTAAGGAAGACAAAATATATGGATTTAAAGGAGCTGAAGATGCTTTCCCCCAAAATATATTGTTAACAAATTGAAATGTATCATGCGAGGGGTTATTTACTGCAATAAGAACAACACATTTGTTACACTTATATTCTTTATACTTTGACGATATTTTAGCTCTTATTTATATTATGCCTAGTCTAATTTTAATACTCTTGTGGTTAATGAAGGAAAGGTAGTGTCAAAATTCGCGCGTGTGGTTGATTAAAATGTTTGAATTTTTTTATATGCTTTGACGAAGTCTGACACGCGTTGTTGGATGTTCACGTCTTAAGAAATGTGTTAATAACCCTTGGAAGGATTGTGTGATAAATGAGTTTCCAAGGATGATAGAAACTGTCTGTGATGTTAAAGATTCCGAGGTCCTGCAAAAAGGCTGCACATCCATAACATTCAGTATCTCATTTTCCTTTCCCGTAGCAGCAAAGCTTTGGTGCATCTATCTTCCTACCCCTCCCTCTATCACACCACATTTGAGCACTGGCCTCCACACGTCCTCTGGAGACGAATCACGCACAACCTAAGTAGAACTATTTCAGGCATTTTAACAATCTTCTTCAGCAAATGCAAACTCAATCTTCTCCAGCCTTCAGGAATAAGGCACAGTCCTTCTGCTGCTTTATCTCTTATGCCAAGTCGAAGACTGACAAGCACTGAACAAACGAGTGATATAATTATTCTGTATCTTCATCGTGATATCGGTGCTGCATTTTAATTGGGTATGTTAGATGCAAATATATCTAAGTTAAAAGTTTGGTCTTCTACACGTCCGTCTTTGTTAAAAGCTCCGTGTGACTCTCCTTAAATATTGTATATTCAGATTTATGAAGATAGTTTTGAACTTGGCTTTCAATTATTTTTGCCTTGCGTTAATGTTATGCCTCTAAAAGTTCCCAGCGATGCTGGATCCCCTTCCTTAGCGATTAATTTAAACAGATCTTTTTCCCAGTCAAGAGGAAACTCTTCCATATCTTGAAAAGTTTGGAATGTAGCTATGATAGATTCTATCACTGTGTTCACCACCGATTTCAGAAATTCACTCAAGATTTTGTCTATTCCTGGTGCCTTACCCGACATCAGCTTTTTCATTCGATTTTTTATTACATTTTCGTTAATCAACACTGAATCCATTTTATATTCACCGGACTTTTGATTTTCGTATATTTTGACCAACATAGCGGCCTTTTCATTCAGAGAAGGGTCGATAACTGGCTCAATAGTTGAAAAGTTTTCTTTGTTTTAATTATATCCTACTCGTGTCTTACAGTGTTCCCACTTGCATCTGTAACAAAAGAAGGAACATTATCTCTTGTGTTACTTTTTTCTTTCATTAAATTCCAAAACATTCTGGATGATTTGTGAGTTTGGCACTTTTTAAATTTATTGATGATGTCTTTGATTTTAAGAGAAAAGACCGTGCGCACTAAGATCACATTTTCACAAGAGACTAGAAACAAAATTCTCCGACTGAATACTTTTTGTCCTTGAATCAGTTGTGTAAAAGGTCGACTATCTCGGATACCATAAAAGTGAGGAGAGAACAACCCAGATAGGCAGAGAACAATATGTTCTATACAGAAGTATTAGTAGTGAATTGGATCTGTTTTGACATATTAATATAGGGTCTTTTCCATATTCATGTATAATGGCAACACGAATTATATGCAGAAGTACCCCAGCATGATTTGAATAAAAATATTCATGCCCATGGAATACAGTCCCTATCGTGCAATAATTGTTTGTAGGAAATTGAGAATGGGTCATGGGCATTATTGTGTTACGGCAAAAGTACTCTGTGGATATCAACAGAAGTGAGAGTAGCCAGACCCATAGTGCAGAGTTGAGCCTCCCGAACACCATGTTTGTGCTAAATGCAATGGCGTCAGCAAAACTATGTCGACCCAGCATCGTTTTTCGGCGCCAACATTTTTGTGTCTTTCCTCTGCACCAACTATGACTAGGGTTCACGTCTCCATAGTAAACGTTTCTCGTTCATCACTTTCAAAATTAAGAAGGAAGTCTTAAAGAGAAAAGAGCGAGGTTAGATACAGAGGCAGTTTGAGCGGTATGGTCAGGCTTTCCACATGGAGGAGCAATGAAGGGGATATCTCTCAAAAGCCAAGCAAAGCAGAACTTTACAAACTCAAATTCTAGGGAAGGAGTTCGTAGATAAACTTTTACTCACAAAGACAAGTGCATTGAAACGATTTCGAGGTTGAAAGTTCTAAGCTTTTTTAAAGCCTCTAGGCCTACAGATTTTTTTTTCATGCATATAAATTTACAGTAATTGAGTAATAATTAGAAAGAGGAGAGAATTTAATAAGGAAGGACAGAGGAATAGACTGAGAGAAGAGAGAAAGAAAGAAAAAAAGAAGAAAGAAAGAAGGAAAAAGAAAGAAAGAAACAAACAAACAAATAAATAAACAAACAAACAAACAAAGTAAGTAGGAAAGAAAGAAAGAATATAAGTATATTATATATCCTGTTTTATACATGTGCCGAATAGTTACAACTCCTCACCACGCGATACGAGTATGCTGGGAGACTAATCGTCTTCTTTGTTTTGTCCAGATGGTCGACTACGCTGCCGAGTGATTATACAATCCTGTAACACAACTATCTAACGACCTTTCCCACACTCATACACTCTTACAAACACTTCCTGACTGAGATAATATAATACACCTCTGCTTGTACTCACACACATGAACATCCATCCATCCATCCATCCATCCATCCATCCATCCATCCATCCATCCATCCATCCACCCATCCATCCACCCACCCATCCATCCACCCATCCATCCATCCATCCATCAATCAATCCATCCATCCATCTATCTATCCATCTATCCATCCATCCATCCATCCATCCATCCATCCATTTGTCCGTCCGTCATCCACCCATCTATTCATTTAAACGAAAAAGCGGATTTTTTAATGCATGAGGCTGGAGGTTGTGAGCTCTTTATGTAAATATATTTTTAAAGCTTACGTATGAACCACCCTAAACAACGCTGGCGTACTGTTATAACATTCTCTACAGGTGGGACCACTGTTTCAGTATCAGTTCCAGAGTAAAATTATTTTTGCTACTCCTTATTGCTGTTATTATAGCATAGTGGTACAGTAGTCTAGTAAAGCTATAGATAACTTTTTTTTTTCCTGACAATGCGTGATACTTTTCCAGGTTGTCTTACAACCCTATTCAGTTAAAACACACAACGGGAGAGTTTGGGTGGCGTACATAGGGGAGGAGTGTGGTTTCTTCCCAGGCCTGAAGATTGTCCTCGGTCATCTTGACTGGAGGTAACAGCTGCGCTCGGGATCACGGATATATATTCATTTCTTGCTGCTCTCTGACGCAGCCCCGAGTACACTGAGGTTGGGTGGGTCTTCGTTTTTCAGATTTTTATACGGATGTAAACGGTGATCCCAGTTCCGCTCTGTTCAGTTTTAAATAATAATAAGTGATAGAAGATTCAAGGTGTTTGTGTGTGTGTGCGTGTGTGTGTGTGTGTGTGTGTGTGTGTGTGTGTGTGTGTGTGTGTGTGTGATGAAAGTCTATGTTTGTGTGTGAGTGAGTGTGTCTGTCTGTATTATGTGTGTCTGCGTGGGTGCAACTATAACTAACATAAATTATAGAGGATTCGATGTGTTTGCGAGTGTGAGTGTGAATGTGTGTGATGAAAGTCTGTGTTTGTATGGGAGTATGTCTGTATCTGTGTGTGCCTGTGTGTGTCCAGTTTTAAATTACATAAATGATGGAGAATTCGGGGCGTGTGTGTGTTTGTGTGTGTGTGTGTGTATGTATGTGTGTATGTGTGTGTATATGCTTGTGTGTGTGTGTGTGTGTGTGTGTGTGTGTGTGTGTGTGTGTGTGTGTGTGTGTGCGTCCAAAGGGACACTGAATTGTCGCTTTGGTCATGCCATCTGTGAGCACGTCACCTTCTTCCTCCTTATTAAACAGTGTTTGCACTCATTATTTCCCTTGGCCTTGGACGTGAAACTCGCAGCTATTTGATTTTCTTTTCCTTCTTTTGATCCTTCATAGATAATTTTGCCTATCCACAGCTGTACAAAATTCCAGCCCCGAGTCTTCCGTTCTTTGCCAAATTCACCTAGAGATTCCAAACTCCAGATACACACCGTTTTGTAACATGCACCTCCCAGAGATTACGAGGAATTGTGTCCAAAAAAATTTGTTCGGACTTAGTTGGGGCTCCTTCTCCTATTGCACATAATCTCATTTCGATAAAGCCGCCAATGAATCTTATCCGAGAACAGTTTTTTTAATGAGGTAATGAACTGTAGCAAATTCTATAATATAGACTATTTGGAAAAGCTGTGTCGATTTTAAACAATATTTAAACAAACTATACAATTCGTGCCTCTCGGACATGTTGTAAGTAGGTACGTCCATGACCACGATACTGAATCCCAATAAAAACTGAAATCAAACTCCCCAAGCCGAGTTGGAAGATCTTCACCATTTTCATGGCTTCTGTTTGTTTGAAAACCGCCCTGGACGCCGGGGGCTGGGCGGCTGCTAACCAATTCACCTGTTGTTTTGAGTTTTGAGCAGCGATGACAATATCAGTGCCTTGGCCAATTGCCGGGCGCTGACGTGTTTTGTCACCGGATCTGTTTGGGTAGGGGCCGACCGGAGCCCGTTTTTCCCACGGGTCTCATTCAAGCCACCGGAGCGCACCTGCCACGGACAGTAAATCCTGGCTAGACCACAATCTCCGGGCTCCATCTTCTGGAGAGCTTGTTGGTTTTTCTGTTTTAAATTATAAAACAACATTGACCACGAGGGATGGTTTGCTCATCACTCTAAATACTAAAACCGACACGTTAACCTTGGAATGCTGTAACACTTTTCCGGCTCTCAACCTGTGCCTTCATGATAAAGAACACGGCTTTCTCCTGCTTTCTCCCTCTCTTTCTCTGACCATTCTACCGATGCTCCTTCCTTCGCTCACCTCCGCGCTCCTCCTCCAAGCTTTACAAACCACATTATATGCAATGTCAAACTAGGAAGACAAGAAGGTCTTTAATACGTAGTCAAACTTGGAGGGTGAGATGGTTTTTAGCCATTTAGAAGAGTTCTCGGAAGATCAATAATTCTCTAACAGTTATCACCAGCCACTGAGCTTGTAAGAAATACTGCTGAAAACAAGGGATTATCTCTGATTTCTCCAACGGTTAAAGTTGACTGAATAGGGTTTAGTAACTGAAATTCTTCATTAACGACGAACGACAAACTGTTGCGTCTACTTGGTTGCACCACACCCATCGCCTTAAACAGATCCCAGATCTCTGATTCATAAAAATAAAATTCAGGAAGACATTTGCAATAAATCTGCGGTGGTGTTCATGAACGTGTGATCTCTCTGCACAATCTGATCAATGAATAAATTGTTTTGTTGCTGTAGTACCGACGTTTCTGATAAAGACCCATTTACTAAAGAGTTTATATTTTCAAGTTCGAATCTCTCACGGACTGTTATGGTAAAAGTGACGATGTGAATTGCAGCACACGTTTAATTCGTAATGTGCAATATGATCGTAACACCATGAAATGCCATAATATGTACATGCCTGCTTGTGCCATCATTGCCGAAAGAGATCCGAGCTTAAAAATAAAAGTTCAGTATTTCTCAAATACGACTTCGCACCCTATAGATCTATACCCATTCGTCTGTTCAGTTCCAAAAGCTTTTCTTTACTTGACCCTACTCGTTTTATAATCGTTGATGTCTGCCTTGCTCCACTCTTACGATTAGTTGGCAGGGATTAAAAATAAGATCAAATCTTCTAAGTATTTTGCTTCTGTATATTGAGCAGCAACATACATCCAACTGAGCGTCATCCTCTCTCTGGAACTCAGTGATTTTTGTCTTGTCAGTACTATGTCTTACTCAACCCAATGTTCTCTTCTTTTTTTTATTCTTCTCCTGCCTTTCCAAACTAGTTTCATTCTTGCATTTCTTCTATTCCATTCTCCCTTGAAGAAAAACAGCAGCATCGGCACCATTTCACCCTGTTGATTCTGAGATAATCGTGCATGGCACTCACATAAGATGAATGACGCAGACCTCGTAAATAATAACGAGAAACTAATGAGTAAGAACGGGAAGCCTTGACTCACGCATTTGCGTGCAACGATAAATCCGGTTATGAACGCCCCACATAATGATATTGTATGTGGCAGTGATGTTCCCACATAAACCTGTACTGACTGAGTAACATAGTTTCAGAGCTCTGACACACATATAAATGTGATGCTGCCATCTCTCCTTCCCCGGCCTCAGACTACACCATGGCAGGCTGGGATACGGCGTAATCTAATTTGCAGCGAGGGGATACTCTTGATTTGACGTAATTGTCTGCTGTGTTCTTTCTTAATCTAACAAGCGCCATATTTCCAGCGCAAACATCGAGGCAGAGCTTATAGGGAAACTTTAGAAGTCTATTTAACATAGGATAGAAGGAGCTTGAGAGACGCTCATTCAGATCTGGAGAGTTAAAATCTTAGAATCTTAGGAAATCCTGGCTGAGATATGGCATACAAAAGGAATATGATATCAAGCTTACTGCCTCGGCTCCATTCTTGTCTGGTTTGAGGTTAATTTTATTGAACCACCAGTTTTGTGAGCACACCTTTCTTTTGGGGAAGGAAAGTGAAAGTTCATATTTCATCAAACTTTTCTGTGGTTGTAGCTGTGAGGCTATGGGTCCTTCTGAGGTTCGGGAGAAAGTCCACTTTAAATGTATATATCAGTCACGTGAAACTGTAAAATCTCATTTATACTCCACCACGGATAATCCGCTGGGCCCCCATCCTCGGCTCTGAACAAGAAAATCCTTTCAGTTTCTTGCTACTGAAAGCTTCACGAAAACCTCTGATAGCAGCCGCAGTTTCCTCTGCTTCCGGCGGGAGGGAGTCTTGGTTTATTCCGCTTGTGAGATTGTTGTTGAAAATATCGACGAATTCAGTGAAGTAGCACATAAGACAATGCAATTAACACGTTGTGTAGAACTCAGGTCAGTTTGTTTAAGCTATCACACGTGCACAATGAGGAACCTTCTGTTCTTTCCGCATGCACAAAGCACAACTTCTTAGTAAAAACTTGGCCTTAGGATCTTTCGAGCCGTTTTGTGATTTCTTATCTACCTATGAATAACAGTTTACCTTGGCAACTGCCTTATTAACCCTTTCGCTACGTCACGCTTTTCAAGTGCTGATGTTACGCTACTTACCTTGAGTTCACTGGCCCTTATGTAGGAATAGTTCATTATATAGGAAATATGACCGATGGGTGAATCGGCCAGCCCTGGGAATGTCAATTCCGAGAAGTTTCGCTATATCAGTTTTTCGTAACAGAGAGGAAGGAAGCTCATGTACGTCTTGCGTAGCGAAGGGGTTAAATTTACTGGTGTCCATTCTCTATCACGTAAGTATATACTCGTAGCAATGCACGAGCAACAAGCGGTATTTCACTCTCACTCTCAGGTCTGTTATTGATAAATACGTGGAGGAGCAATTTCCTTGTTTCAAATCCTGATGTTGATACAGTCTTTAGTTTTATGGAACCGTTCTTGTACCGGTCAAGGTCTCCTCTGCGCTCAAATTTCTGATCTTTTCCTGTTGCTTGTTCCAATGCATTCAAGGTTTCCTCGTCATGTTTATATCTGCCTAAAGTTTTTCCCTCTCCCTCCGTCCTACACCCAAACCAACCTCGCCCGCTAGAAGATAAGCAAAACTCTTGAACTCGGATATAAACATCTCATTTAAAACAAAAGAACATAGAAGATGATAACAAAACAAAATCTATAACAAAGCAGTGGTCAGCCATCTTGTTCTTTAGAACTCCAATGACAAATGAAAAAGACAAAAAAATATTTTAAAAGGTGTATATTATGTGCGGAGGGAGTGCTGGGGGGGGGGGNNGGGGGGGGGGGGGGGGGGGGTGAGGATTAAGGGGCAATTTGCTCTTACATGGAAAAGAAGAATTGATGCAGATAGAGTAAACATAGTTTGACCGATAGTAATTCTATACGCCACCCATGTTAAAACCGGCTTTCCTTCACTTCTCGAACGATAAGATCCCGCAAGCAGTGCGTACAATTACCAAGGCTATGGTTCCTTCCTGTAGCATAAACCCAAAGCTATGGTCCCTGAAGCATAAACTCGAAGAACGGGAAGAATACGGATACGGATACGGAACACGCAGCAGCCGCTGTTCCCGATGAGTGAAGCAGGAGAAAGGAACAAATTCTCATAAGCAAATAAGTCAACACAATAATCCATCAGAATGACAGTGATGGAGGCGAGGAAAGCCCAGCCCAGCACTGGAGTCTCCTTAATGCCTTGTAGTCATGCCGACGGAGGTTCCAGTAACGCTGTAGTTTACTAAGGAGAGACGCAGACTAAGAAACGCTTAAGCTGAATAAACGTTGGATCTCGTCTAAATGAAGCGTTGCAGAATTTTACGTATGTACGTGGCGTTGGGTGACACGACGAAAGTATCTGAGGAGCAAATCATGGTTTCAGTAGTAGGTAGGGTGAAAGTGGGCTTCGTTCCTGCGGTTAATGGGGCCAATTACACCTGTCTTACTGTAAGCAAACTTAAGACTCAAAAAAACACAATTAATGTGACCATTTTGACTTAAAGTGTCTTCAGTTTTACGACAAGAGTTTTGGAACAAGCGATGGGTGTTATTCAAAAGACTTTGAAGAGAAAGAAGGCTGTTTTCTTACTGACACCTATAAATTTCTGGATATTTTAACAGTTGCAATTATTAATAGTACTACTATCATGTTATGTGCCACCGCCACCACAGCAATGCAGCACAAAAATCTCCACCACAACAACCGTAACAACTATTGTCACTACTAACACTACCGTTTTTATCATCTCTGTTTACTACAACTACAACTGCTTTTACTATCCCGTTATACATAAGAATATCACTACTAAAGGTACAATATTGTGAGCGGCTACACAAAATGTCTTCACTGATATACCGTGGCTGATATACTATTTCTACTACTTCCTTCTCCCTCTCCATCACCGTGTTTCTTGCAACCACGCCAGCATGCAATCACGCACAGCAACCTAAAGTATACCGTAGGTTCTGTAACACCAAACACGACAAGGTTTCTGCATGTGGTAAATATTCTCTATTTTGTCGTAGACGAGGAGTTGTAGAAAGCTCCGGAAGCCTGGTCTGTATTAAGCTTCCCTCTTTCCCTAGTTTCACATGTACCGCACCCGCAGTCAAAGGTCCCAAAGCACAACAGTATGACGATATTCATGACAGGGATATGCAACGGTGAAACAGGGCCTTGTCGGCCTGACCTGAACCAGTTCAAAAACTTCGTTATAAGGAGCGACTTGACTCAAACTTTTCATGGCTTTGCTTAGTTTTGATGAGCCTACGCTGTGAAGCGAACTCACAGATTAATAACTGTAGGAGGCTGGGTGGAAGGCGAACTTTTGGGTCCAGGGGGCTATTCCGAAAATTGTTCCGGGGACAGCACAATATAATTATACAGTAGATAATGAGAAAAAATGTCCCCTGAAAGGCTGCTATAAATGCTCTCCAATTACATATGTACATATTACAGTGCGTATTCAGGGGACGGAGATGCAATGTGCTTGTATGAGAATGGTTAAGTTTGATTATCTTTCCGTTTCACCTGCACTTGGTGGGGGGGGGGGG
>JAWQUT010000138.1:418560-477028 GCA_033807755.1 Ellobium chinense
TTTTTTTTCGTAAATAGTGCCTACTACTAAACTAACCTCACATCATAGACATCACAGGCGCCTCTGAGATTTCTCTCCCCCCTCCTTCCCTCTTTTCCCCTCAGAAAAATCAAATTTCCTTTTCGAAACATCTCAGGGCTATTTTATACAGGCCAGTAGCCAATCACAACAATACAAGTATGAATTGCATACAGACCTACTTTCTCTTAACGAACCATCCTCTCTCTCTCTCCCTCTCTCCCTCTCTCTCTCTCTCTCTCTCTCTCTCTCTCTCTCCTGGGGGCGGGCGGAAATAGAGGTGTANTCTCTCTCCCTGTCTCTCTTTCTCTCTCTCTTTCTCTTTCTCTCTCTCACTTTCTCTCATTCTCTCTCCCCCCTCAGTTGTAAAGATCACCAAATTCTCCTAATCCGGGGAGAGGTGGAAGGGAGGAGGAGGGGAGATCTAGGATACGTATGCCCGCAGAGAATGGGGGAAGGGGTTGCAGCCATATCCCTCCAATAACACACAAAGAGGAAAGGGCTGAAGTGGAGTCTATCTGCTCTTTTCCCGATGGGTACGGAAACTAAAATTAAGGGGGGNGGGGGGGGGAGATGGCCTTCATGCATACAGTATGCGGGTGAGATAGAGATGTTACTGAACGTACGGAAAGAGTATCCAAAACCCCGAAGATCGAGCATAGGTACATTATAGACCAAAACTCACTAGAGGAGGCAAGCTACGGTGCTGAAGTGAGTAGGTACAGGTATACAAGATGACTGCTGGCGGTCATCCATTACTCCCAGGGGGAGCAGGGACGTAATGCCCCCATTTGCATTCTTCCTTCTTCTTTTTACTTTGTGTTTGATCCATTAACTCACCCGCTCCGATTACTGCTCACGTCCAAACCGTGCATGTCCTAACAGGATGCTTGGTGTAATGCCGCTCACTCGCACAGTTCCAAGGAAGGGTGGAAGACCAGGCAGAGCCATGTATACACATTCAAGAATGGTGTAGAAGATCTGCGAAAGATTATGTCTTAAATATTAAGACCCCTTGTAATCGGACAGTATTGCTATAGCGTGTAGCAAAGAATGCCCATTAGTAAAGTATGTGTTAGTCATATTAAAGAGCGTAACAGGCAATGCACCATTAGCGTCTTCTACATAGCGAGGTACTCATCATAATTAGTTCTCTGTTCTGCTAAAGACTGTATGCCAGCTTTACTATCTGACTGGCTGCCTTTCTTTGTAAATACATGTAAAACAGAAATCTTGCCATCATCACTTCCAAACTGAAGACGAATGGCCCACAGCTAATGCTTTCAACGGGACAAGCTTCTATCTTTACCAGGTCCATCGGTACTTTATGCGATTTTTTTTTAACGCCGTGTTTTTAATTTTGATGGCATTTTAAAGCAAGCGTAATAGTTCCTCTATCTTGCCAAAGAGACGTGTCTGTCTCATAGTTGTATGGCAGCTTTAACACCTGAGTGGCTAAGTGGCTAACATCACACTCAATAGATGCTGACTGAAGCACGCCGTTACAGAGGCACACCTGCAGGGAATTACAACGTAAGCAGGGTGTTTCTAAACAGACGTGTATCGGATTCTATACACATACACTACCACATAGAAACAATTCACAAGTTAGCCTAGTTTCATTTGTGTTGGCAAATGTTTCTTTGATTGTATAGTTTTGTCTCCTGCTGGCCACTTTGCTTCTCTATTTCCATTATAATTATCATTAATTTCATCATAAAACATCGTCATAATAAGCTTGTTTAAGAAACCCGATGGGCAAAAAATACTAAACATAGCTAAATAATATTGAAAGAATGAAGAATATATATGGTTGTAAAGAAGAGGAAATAAAGAAGCGATGGGAAGGAGACCACCCGCCTTGTTGTTGTCATCATTTTTATCATCATCATCATCATCATCATCATCATCATCATCATTATCATCATCTTTATATCATCGTTATTTTTCATTCGTCAGCTACCTGTTATACTTTTCATGTGTTACGTTATCTTTTGTTTTTCTTTTGTCCCGACAGAATCAGCTTAACTAAAGAGTCAACCCCGGGTGAATGACTGCCAGTTCCCTGCAAAGATTCTGGAAATAACCTGTGGGGAAGTGACACATAGACACGAAGTCCTCCAGCAGGTGAAAGGAAGAGCCAACTGGATGTCAAGCAGGAATGTCTGTCTAATACAGTGATACGTCCCTGAGGCTAATGCTATAAAATAATAAGGTCTTAGATATTTTTCAAACTTTACAGCAATGTCATTTGGATGTATGATGTCTCATTAAGGCCAACGCCTGCATTTACAGCTTGGAAAAGTATATTGGCCTCAGAACGCATGTTGGTATCAAAGCTACAAAAGAGATTTTTGAGTGAATTATTAGGACATAATAGAGACGGCACGATTCTTACAGTAGTGCGAGTGTACCTAGCATTTAATATACTAAGACTCTTAAGTGAAAAATATTTTGCAACTAATATCATTCTGGAAGACTGACTGTGTTGCTGTTTCTCAATTTTCATTTCATCGCAAATTTGAAAACCATTCATAATAATATGTACGTTCTGAATTTGAGGCACACACATAGTAGGCGTTGAAACAGCACTTGTGCCAGAATTACAGACGTCCTTTTCTCACCTCGAATCATGTTTTTTGATATTGAGACAATTATTAGTCAAATAATAGAGCAGAGTAACTGACTATCCGTGTAATGAAGTGTGCCATAAATGATGCTGGGTATAGTCCATGATACAGGCTCTAACAGTGTAAATCAAGCGCAGGTGCGCACTTAATTAAGAACATCTACGTGTACCTTTTATGTAGATTGAACCATTTTTATATTAGCATTTTAGTGAGCACATAATTACAATATTAGATTTTAGGACATTCCTCTTTGCAGGTATATCGATGTATGGTATATAAAATAATATATATATATATATATGCACAGTCAAATATACATCGTGCAACCAAATTATAAAAATCTAAAGTGCCTTCATACAATAGTTGTGCTGTCCAACGAAGACTACTAGACGCCTAGATGTAGTTTTGTTACGCCATAGAATTGCAACTCTCTTTCCTCAACAGTAAAAGTCTGTTGGCATCGTGGCTCTTTTAGGCTTTTCTCAGGCACAGTCCCAAATATCGTCCGCAGAAATGTTTCCTTTTTAGGCTGTCCTAGTGTGAGCAGTCGGGAGGTGTGTTAGGGTCATGGGTGAACACTAGGTTCGCACGTGGAAGTAGGGACCGATTCAGGCAGTGGGTATTTAAGAATTAAATTGCTGTGAAGTTAGCGTCCCTATAGTGTTAGTGGTAACACGTTCAGACTTGCAAGCTGAGAGTCCCTGGTTCTATCCCCGGTAGGGACAGAAATTTTCTAGCGTAGGTTTTTTCGGCCCTTCTTCTCAAAATTGATCATTCACAGTAATAGGTAAAATCCCTGGTGACACACTTCCCTAAAATAATATGTAACATCTGAAAAATTATCTGACTGAGCTCACCTTCCTCCCCCTTTAATATAAGAGAAAGAATACAATACTGTATATTATGCCTTTCCACCCGGTTACACTCAGACACAGAATCAAACATCGTCTGCACAGATTTGGTGCAAGGCTGATCGAGCCATTAAATAAATCGTAATTTTTTATATTCGCTCATCGTGTGCTAAACGTTTCTCTCATTGCTGAAAAATGATTCTTCCTTCAGGGCCTCCTTGGCATTCTCTGGCACCTATAAAAAAAACAAGACTAGCTGCAGGGCTGTGAAACTGCGAACTCTCGCCTATTTGTGAATTATTGATGCTCTTGGCGCTCTGTGAACTATCCGCGCTTGCAGCATCCCAGGCAGTTAAAGCCTGGCTTATCTTATTGGATTGTGTAATGAATAGACAGATGCCCACTTATAAGTGATATAGCACACTATAGCTAGTTACTATAACGGTGATTGTAACAGTAGAATATAAAAAAACTGGCAGATTTTCAAACATCACAAAATCCAGAGTATTTAAGAATACTAAGTACATGTATTCAGCGAGATAACATAGTCTAGGCCACCGCGTTGTAGTTATCTAATCGGGCCTTTCCCCCTTATAATATTTCAACGACCGACACTAGCCTTGGCGAATTTTTGCAGAGTGGACGTGTAAGGCGGGTCCGGATTCTTGGTGCCCCTTTCATTACTAGGCTGGGGCATAACCACTGACCAATTAAGTTTCAAGAGGATAACTAAGTTTTCTTTATTTTATTTCACTCAGTAAGCTGATTCGTTCAGTTATATTAATGTTTATGTACATTCATTACTGTTTGGTGCTGTACTCCTTTTGAGTGATGCAATCTTGTTATTGTTCCCTACACCATTTCTGCCTTGACCTGATACATCATTGGAAGCGAGATGTCTTTTATGTAATGCTATGCATTTTATGCATAAACGTATGCAGACTGCGAAAATGGGGCCCTTATTGAACAGAGAGCCCGATCTAGACAATCACATGAATTCTGCGAATGGAAGAAAAAACGATTTGCTGTACTCAAATCTATCGACTGGTTCGATACCGATAATAAGGCAATATCCAGAAAGCGTTTCTCTCTGTCGGGACTGCCAGGAGAATCAATAAGAATATTTTGCCGCAGCCCACGTAGAGCGTCTGATATTGTGCAGAATGAGCTCCGACCTGATTGCAAATTAAGACCCACGACCCTTGTAATCATGTTTTTCTTCGAGATTACAAAAGTTGCGGAGCGTCATACTGTGCCAGTCTTTGTAGCTGGTCCTTCGAAGAAATGAAGAGTTCCTACTTATCACAAATAATGGCATAACTCTGGTGTTAATTTATGCCGATTATCCAAAGAGACCACTTCTGTCCGGAAAGTATGCTCTAACTTATCATCAGTCTCAGACTGACCAGGGCTTTCTTTTCGCAGTCTGCTATACAAATTATGCCCTTTGTTTCACATCTAGAATGTATTTGACCAGGCGCCATGAATGTTGAACTGTTTGTCTTGTCTTGAAAAACAGTCATTGCCAAGGGCTGTGTTAACTGGTCTGTCGGCAACATTTTTTTTTAATCGATAAACAGAAAAGCATCGTAAGACAATCTATAAAGCATCATATTCGGCATTTTTGTGAACCTCGAAGTTAGTTCCCACATCAGAATACCACCTCAGCCGTTTTAACAAGCGTTTGATCGTGAGGCATTAATCGGTTGGTGGAGCGAGCCATAGCTGGTCCCCGTCCAATACTCCTTTGAAACATCACATCATGTGGGTCCATTTCATTCCACCGGTGTCCTCATGCGGGTGAGGACTGTTAAACGTGTGACATCACATGCCATTGGACTTTTCCTTGTGCTTCTCAAGCCATTTGGGCTCCTTGGGGCAAACCTATTTTGCAGTCATGGCCGAAACTCCTACTGATTCTGCTCCTTGAATGAATGTCACATGATTTGTGAATCAGGATTTTGTGTACCAATACATAATGATTTGTTTTAAGTAAGTGGTGGTNGGGGGGGGGGGAAGAGAGGATTCCTAATATTTTAAGTGTATTTTTTTTTCTAGTTTTATCAGCAAAGGGCAATTTGTAGATTGTAATGACAGATTATGACAATTACTACCATGTCACTAAACTTATCATAGTTCATGATTTCTTTAACAAACCTAGAATCATTTTAAGTGAATGTCCGTCAGTAGGCAGTTCTTAGCAATGTTTTGTACCATCTGGAGTTGAAAACTAGCTTTAATTACCGCAGGATAGTTTTTACCTCTGGATTGCAGAAATCTGTGGGAGTAACGTTTAAAAATACCTTAACAATATTTGCCTGTTTGTATTTATGCAATTCGTTTTCTTTCCTTATCTTTGCCACCTCCGTCCATGTGTGAAATAATTCATATATATAGATATTGTCATCGTTTGTTTAAAATCCTCTTTATTTTTGTACACGATTTCAAGTACAAATGTGAAATTTTGAGTGATATCGCCGCATACCCTGCAAAGGAATGTGAAATAAAGACTGGTATGTTTACACGGAAAAAGGTCTTGTTGATGTGATTTAGTTCAATGAAGTTGAATGTGACTTCTTTATTGTTGAATATTATAAATGGCTTCGATGTGTTTCTAAGTCTTCTTTTCATAGTCTGAATTCAATACCAACTTTCAAACACATGGCAGCAACTCTATCTATACTTCCACGTTTGTGACATCCTCAGAATTGAATTGTTATTTGCGTAAACACTTCAGAGTTTCCCATAACAAGCCAATTTTAAGAGAAGGCACTACTCTTTCCAAAAGATGTATTGCTTATAACATGGTGTGCAACTTATCATCATGAATGCAGTGGATTCCTATGCAAACCTGTACACGAAAATACTGAATGGTGCATTTTTCTCCCTCAAGGGTGATGATCTTAGTGCAACTTTCATTTGGAATGGCCCCGGGGGTGTTCAGCACCAAATTTCACCTATGTCTCTCAGACAGATTTATGCATGATTGTATGGAGGCGTTTGCCGATTTTCTATCTAGATATAAAGTTATTCTATTCAATATCAATAGGTGTTGCCAGTTTCTGATAATTCTGCGTCAAGACAGAAATTCCAAAACAGCCTCCATAGGATCATGCATAAAGGTATCTAAAAGACGTGGTTGAAAGCTGGTGTCAAACAACTGCTGCCGCCATCGCTAATGACACTTGATCTAAGATCATCACCGCTGTGGGAGAAGAATGCACTATTCAGCACTTAAGTGTGTAATATTGCGTAGGAATCCAATGTACTTATGGAAATACATTTCACACCATGTTATGTTCATAACAGTCTCTAGTAAAGAGTGGTGCCTCCCCTTAAAAGGCCCGCCTGGGGAACAAAAGGAGAAGTGAGTCATAATAGGACACGTCAATAATTTGAAAACAGTTTTGCAAGCTTTACATCGGAACACCATTTTCCTGAAATTCACGGTAAAGAATTTCATACTGCATTGATACTTAGCAGGTCACTAGTTTATTCNCTCCGAACGTTACAGTAGGGAAAATTAAACTGAAAATGACTAGATCTAGTATTTGAAATATGAAAGCATATCCATCTAAGTCGAGGCAGTGCCCACAGCCATTTGTAGGCGGGGCTTATCTTTAATCGAAAGCGTAGCTTCAAGGTTAGCTTTTAGACCAAGATTCTAGATTCAAAGCCTTTATTAGGCTGTGGGCAAATAACACAAATTCAATGCATAGTATATATCACGGTGAACTCGAGTCAGTGAGCCCTCTTCAGTAAGTGTATGACCACGCCCCACAAAAGCCACAGCGACTCAGCGCACCGCCTTATGATGACCCCAGTTCTATGCCAGTTGCTAGCAGTGCCAGTTGTCAACTTGAACTGCACTCAAGATATGTAGATATCACTACTGGCTGCAAATGACTGCCCCACCCCACTTTCCCTCTTTAACTCATATCTAACCTTAAAAACCCTAACCCTTGACATATGAGTGTGAAGAGATCACATAATCTTCCGAACTTAAGTCTTATCTTTCATCTGTACTCTTACTTGCTCCTGTAACCTTCCCTATTTATTCAAGACATCTTTATTCCTTTCTCTGCCAGTTTAGACAAGACGACCTCATTGCAGATATCTGGGCCACAAACGTTTTTTTAATTAACAACAACGCATTGATGGAATATGAATCCTATTCAGAATTATCATAGACACTAGTTAGATTGGCTTTTTCTTTTCATATCATATTATTACTATTATCGTCTCTGTCTATAAAATGGCTATGAGACTCAACACCCACGAGCGAAGGTGCATTTCACAATGAGCATGCACACACCCACATGTAACCGATCAAACTTTGGTTCCTCATTAGAACACACATTTTTTTTTTTTGACCATGTCAAGATAAGACATCCGATTTTTCATTTTTGTCTTGTCATCATCATTTGGCTGGATCTAGGTCCCTCAACTGAAGTATGTGTCTGTCGACAGCTGGTCTTTCACGACACCGTTAGTTAACTGCAGTGTTCGACCCTTTATTTTTTTCATGAAGAGCTGTTTAGGTGCAAAAGCTGAGTGTGTATTGGGAAAGTAGACTGTGTGGCAGTAGGATTCAGGAAGTGTGTTTCGTAACAGTTGCGAGATTACAAAATCTATGCCAGTAACCAGTGGCGTAGCTGAAAGTGAAGCCAACTGTGCCTTGGCCACCATCTATTCTCGCTCTCTTCTCTTCCCTCCCCCCACCCTTTCCGAACTACAAGTAGATGATTTTTATTTTTTACATAAAAGAATAGATAATAGAGAATCAAGAGATATCAGTGACATATCAAGTATTTTTAGCCTTGTGCAGATTCTGAGGGTTCAGTCATAAATAGAAAAGCGATGCAAGAAAGGAAGCCCCAATATTCTAAGACAAAAGTAAACATAATCTACCAGAATACACAGGGCCATGTTTGGGCAGACGTTTTGCTCTGTTGGACAGCATTACAGAGAAAGAAAATTAATTAATCATCCCCTTGTCCTCTTTAATTCAGAAAGCAATCTTAGTGCTACATTGCTCTTGCTATCATACACTGTAAGTAATCAGTGACTAGCGAACTTTGGCACCAGTTCTCCGGATGAAAGGGTCATGCCTCGCCACTGCCAGCAGTGCCAGCCCTTGCTTTATGTTTAGATACAAATCCTGATAAACGGAATGTAACTAGACATTGCACACACTGACAAATCGGAAGTAGTAGGCCTCTATTTTAATTTAAGAACGTCTAATAAATATGAAATATAACAAAAACAAAAAACTGCGGCAGATTTTAAATACAACGTCAGTGACACATCTGCGACATCGACATGGAAAATCGCGTTGTATTTGGCAGTGGTCATTACAAGGATTAACTCTTGACGCTTCAGTAGGGAAATTACGTTACTGTTTTTAGTGACCAAATACAATATAAAGATGATAAATGTGCTTTATAAGGTTTCTGGAATAACAGTAGTCAGTGCACACAGAAAAAAAGGGTTCAAATTTAACCTGCTGACATCAGGATGGCGCCTATACATAAAATCCAGTACATAACAGACAAAGGTCCCATAAAATCAAGCTATAGCTAATTTTGTTTATAGTACCCTACCATCTCTAATAGTAGGATTTTATTTGGAATAAAGGCACTCAAAGAGAATAAAGTTTGAGAATTAATTATGGAAAAAGATCAAATTAGATATAAATGACCAGCAGGCACAAAATGTAAAGCAGTTTAAAAATTCATTTAAGGATTTATTCACAAAGGAAAAAAAACGTAACATTTGATGCAGTAGTCATAACTACAAACAGCAAAAAAAAATTATCTTGATAGCCTGAGTGATTTTTGCATGGTTGATTTTCCAGAAAGGGCTTCACAGGAAAAAAGAGCATGGTGAAAAAGGGACCAAGTAGCACTTTGGTGTGCAATTTTGCATAGAATTTCCATAATCACTAATGGTGATTAGAGGTCTACCATGTAATCTGTATTACATCCTCTGGAAAAGATAGTGCGCGCCCTTGAAGTCAGAACATTACACTTTAACCCCAGTGTCTGGGAGAAGGAAGAGAGAATGTTCCATTTTCATGCCGATACCAAACATATTAAGTATGGAACAGACTTCTAATTACAGAACTGAATTAACCTGGTAGCAGAAGTAAGAATATTTGTGACTTAAAATTCAGGACACTGAACTTATTATGCTTTTAACTAGATGATAAGCTGGAGAACAAAAGTGACCTACTTCTCTCTGTGTCGGCTGTTTAAACCTTGATGGACCACTCTAATCTCAGGGCTGAGATTACTGGAAATAAAAGATTCCCAATTAAGTGGAATCTGACTTGGGAACTGTTACATCTGGGCCTTGGTCAGATAACTGCCAGAGAAAATTTCTAGTCTCAAGGTTTTTGACACCGACAGAAAGGAGACAATATGGGTTACGGATATATACCTCGCATCCAGGTAAATTTCCATTGCAGCTAAAACTGGGTACTTTGATAGTTAAGCCTGAGATGTCCTGTATTTTATTTTTCTATATATCATGTGTATGTTTGCGAGTTTTCCTATATGTTACATCTAGCCTTGATCTGGGTCTCAAACCTATATTGCATCCTGAGCGGCAGTTGATGAAACTATGGTAATGAAGATCAAAGAGGAAATGCAAAAACCTTAGGTGATTAGTTGGAAAACAGTGGACTACTGTAAGTGAGATTCGTTGTAGTAGAGGTGGTGGTGGTGGTGGTGGTGGTGATGGTACTGCTGCTGCTGCTGCTGCTGCTGCTGTTGCTGTTCCTGCTGCTGCTACTGCTGCTGCTGCTGCTGAAGATGATGATGATGATGATAATGATGGTGATGATGGTGGTAATGATGATGGTGATGAGAGATGATGATAAAGAAGAGAAGTAGTCTTCTGTTCTCTCATTTATCCTTCATCATAGGCAAAGAAAAATATACTGGACACAATTAGTAATCATCCACTATTTCCTTACCATTAGTATCCTTTCCCTCCCCACACAACTATCGTATTATCACTATCGCAACAACTACTACCACCACCACCATCGTCATTGTGGGCCTGTCTGGTTGTCAGCATACTTTCTGATAATAAATTATAATAGTTTGCATTTGTATACCGTTGATTCTATGATGTTTACACCAAATTAATTTGTTTCATGAATTTTCCGTTAAACAGTGGAGATGTTGGTGATAATGGTAATGACAGATAATTTTGCATCGCCTTCTTTTGTTTCTTGCGCTGATAATTGGAAAAGAGCAGAAAGACGATGACCATGATCGTGGTGGTGGTGGTGATAATGATGATGATGATGATGATGATGATGATGATGATGATGATGATGATTTGCAGCAGGTGGCTGGATATATTAAAAAAAAAACTATCCGCAGGATTCTACGAACTTTACACGATATCCCATATTCAGTTTGAATTTCATTTGGCCTAGTTTACCTGGAAACAAAAGTCACGTGTCTGTCTTGCCACATTAAAAATGTTTGCTGTACCTTTTCTTTCTTATATAATTCCAACTACTGATGACCTGCCACTGAAATATATTTTCCGACTCCTATCAACACAATTAGATGGCCAGCTGCAAAGTCCTTCTATCTCTGCTGCTGCTGCTGGCACCAGAGTTGACGGACGCCCAGTCTTGTCCCGCCCCTCAGCCCTGTCATTGTGACATCAGCATCCACTGTGAGAGGCAGGGCCTGACCAGTGTTCCTGCAGGATCCTCTTCTCCCGGCTCTTCCTACTACGCCCTCTACCTCAGCGAGAACAGCATTACTGAAGTGAAAGCAGATTCTTTTAACGTTAGTCAGTATAACAACACTTTGTGTGATGTGAATGCGAAAACGGACCTTCCGGTGTATTGTATTGCCTCACCCGTACCAAGATTACCAGTGCGAAAGTCCCATAGCAAAGATATCTCTTTAACCTACTGTTAGTGATCATGCTTCTTCCTTACACTACTCTACATGTTTTAAGTTATGTTTTATAAATTGCATTTTGGTTTGTACGTGCAAATTCAGTCGTCTGATGGCTATGTTGACATGCGCAACATCCCACTCAGTACGACAGTCACGACACACTCTAGAAGTGAATGTCCTAGTTTTAATCTGCCTTTAGCTGCAAGTTACTTTAAAACCTAGAATTGGATCGTGTGTAATGGGGTTGCCGTTCATGATGGACTAGATATATTAAGCAGTCACTGATCATGGAAAAACATGAATAAGTAGTTGTGCACATGAATTCTGTACAAAACGTACATAACGTTTTAACAGGAAGGTCTTTTTTCGCGAAGCAGTCAATTTAAATTTTCTTCTTTGCTAATTTCTGCATTTACTTATTAGTTATTTGTAGATTATTTTGGTGGTATGTTTCTTTGGTTATCTCCTGATTTCTGATATGTTTCGTTAGTTTGTTTAATTGTTCGTTCTTGCGTTCTCTCTCCTTTGTTTGCTCCTTTATGAAGTTAACTTCTCCTTTCTCTCATTTTTCCCGGTTTTGGTTTGTTGTTTTATTATTTCTACCTTTATTTGTTACGATGTTTTTGTATGTACTTTTTGCCAATAACTGTCATATTTTGCGTATCTTTGTTTGCCTATATCTGCCTTGCTCATTTTTCACTGTCCTCTCTCTCACGCTCTCCTGAATCAAGCTGTTGAAGAAGCTGGCTCAAAGCTCATTACTCCTAGTTTGAGAAATCAGCAATGGGCAACAACTCATGTTAATAGAATGGTGCCCTGTTTGCCGGCCGTTAAAAAACATACGGTCTTTGACACCTATTGTTTTTTTCTATATTCTCCCTATAAATAAATTGCAGAATTGCTGAAAGCCCAGAGTGATTTCTCAATTTTTGGCCCATGGGGGTTAAAGTACCATTCTTGCCTCATGATTTAATGGAAAATAAAAGGGGGGTCAACGCCCAAATTTTTTGCTAATTTATTTTGAAAAAGGTCACGGGGTTTTCGCATCTGATCCACAAATTTCTATTAGGTCAGTTCTGACTGCTTGCAATTCCTACGCCCACCACAATTTTTTTGCATACTTATGGGGCTCAAACTGTGCCTGAAAATTTCAAATTGGATGCTTTTTCTAGATAACAGGTCTTTTTACCCATATTTACACCATGACAGCAGTGCCTGGCAGGGCCCAAGAAGGGATGGATTTTATATATAAGCGGATTAATTGGGTTGTACAATATGAGTGATTTGCCCTTCTAATAGGTGTCACAAACCATGAGTGGGAAGAGATTAATCGGTAAATAGATACAGAAACACTTCAGGAGTCCAAATCTTGGAAATCTGTCTTATGTAACTTATATTCCTGGTCAACATGTTATGAAACTACCTTTTTTTTTGGGTTCATTTTCTCTCTGTAAAGAAAAAAAAAGAGTTTGATTCTCAACTAATGCTTCCTACTGAAGCTGCTTTAAATTCGAAAGTGACCAGTCGACCTAGTTCTGATAAAATCTTTCCCAGTCACGAATTACAGGCAACTAAGTAGGTCATGAAACTTCCTTTCCGCTGAGAACACTGTGTACATTCCTTACATATTATTGATTCTTGTGTTCACTATTAGCGATCAAAGTAAATAAAATTTCATCTGCTTCATGATATTATATTCCCTATTTGTGTTTGTTAATCTTTCTTTCTTCCCATACCGATCTAGCGCCAGTTGGGCCGTGGACCTTTAGCTCTAAAAGCCCTCACAAAAACCCTCAGATTACCTGCATAGCCAATTCTTTTTCTACAGTTATCGGTTACAATGTTTAAGATAAGCTAATTATGCACATCCTGTTGTTTGTTCTTCAGGGCTACTATGTCAGCAATATCGATCTCAGCCATAATCCAATCGCAAACTTTAATCCTGATGCCTTCGTGGGTATGGAGAACATGCTTCTGGAACTTAACCTGGAGGACACTCAGCTGACCTCGATTCCTTCGTCTGTGGCCGACCTCATGTTGTTGAAGACACTGAACATACAGAATAATCCCATCGCTCAACTGCCACCGACTATAACAGCTATAATCGGTTCATCTTTGACCACGTGAGCTGAATTCTCCCTCAGGGGATATGTTAAGGTCCTAACAATGGTGTAGACAGAAATTTGGGAGAGAGGTGTGGGGTAGGAGAGGTTTAAACATCATCAGAAATGAAAGTCTTTATATAGCATATTCTGAATCTGCTGTTGACGCACACCTCCTGTATTACCTGAGCTGAGTCCCTCCCGGCCTATTCTGACAAATCCACTATATATACAAGTGCCGGCATGACTTGAATTTACAGCATATCTAGCCAGTCGCAGTTCTCAGTTTTGTCAAGCCTCTCCTTTATATGAGTATCACTTACTACAAGCATAAGAAGACATACGCCACACATTAAGCATGAGATGGAACATTGCATTAACAATACAATACGGCCTGATTTCACAGTTCCTTGTCTTCATTTTGTTCACATAAGCTTCAATTTTGACTGACTGCAAAACATATGTCCCCTCCCCCCCAGTCCATATTCTGTGTTTTTTTCATGTGCAATCTCATCTTCAAATCCTTTCTTCCAGATTCAACTTCGCCTCAACACAGATTCGATACTGGCCTTCAGCTTTGGACTCTATGACCAGACTTCAGTATTTGAATATGTCCAGCAACAGGGTGACTTTTCTCCGTGATGGAGCCACAGCTCCTTTTGCCAACACTCTCCGAGAGTTAAGGCTGGCCAACGCTACCCTGTCTACCTTTCAGAGTGAAATCTCCAAACTGACAGCTCTCTGGGTAGGTTGTTCAGACTTACTGCAAGTGGTGACGGCTCTCGAGAGGAGAGAGGACTAACTCCCTCCCCAACCCCCGATCCCTGGAAAATAATTGTTCTTTTCTGTGGGCTGGAGAGGGGAGGGGTGGGAGACGATGCTATGTATGTATGTATGTGTGTGTGTGTGTGTGTGTGTGTGTGTGTGTGTACCTGCCGGGTGGTAACTGAGGATCATATTGAATTAGTTTGACAGCAAGTTGAGCCGGATATTGATTTCTATGAGTAAGAGAGACAACCAAAATATGATCCGTATTATTAAAGTTATCTCCCATCCTTCCACTCCTCAGAAATTATAGCATGTAGATCAGCATGCCACTGCAACCTGATTATGGGCAATCAAATTCTGTTAATCAATGTAATTTGTCCTGGTAACCGCACTGGTAAGCAAAGTCATAGTGGACAATTTCACATGCCGTGCTTTAAAAATTCATTATGCACGAACTTCAAAGGAAATTGACCAGCCCGCGTGGATAGCATCATGCATTCCTTATGTACAACAGTTTAAAAGGGGAAGAGATCTATCCGTTACTTTGTATAAATTTCAGTTATTACATCAAGAAAGTTGAAGCTACTCGAGAAAAGTAGTAAAACTATTAGGTTGATAAATGCCAACTGCACTGCGATCCACGCTTAGTCTTTTCTTAGCTGCAGGCGCATGGCAAGACATTCAAGGGCGCTTAAAGCACAGGGGTTTATACATAGCAGAATCAAAAGGTACGTTTAAGAATACTCACAATGTAGCTGGACCATAGCGAAATTGTACCATACTAAACCCTCAATATTTTATTCTGTTCTTTAGTTGCTGGACTTGTCTTACAATGACATCACAGAAATCCCAGCTGGCGCCTTCAAGAACTTTTCTTCCAGCCTGAGGAAGTTCTCACTGACCAATGGAAAGTTAACCTATCTTCCTGACGCACTGTCAGACCTCACTGCTCTACAGGTTGGTTGGTTGGTTGGTTGGTTGGTTGGTTGGTTGTTTGATGGTTTACTTGCTTTACTCCTTACTTGTAAATGGCTTGTACTTCTCAGTCAGGGAATTTTCGACCTCCATGAGCTGATCGTTCCAGTTCAGCAGAATGAATAAAATGTTTTGTTGCATGTAATTTATTTAGCTTCAGTGGCATTTATATCATGTGCCTAAAAATCAGTAAACATGTACAAACAAATTACATCAGATCACATAGCCTCATCTGAGTCATAATTAAAAAATAACCTACTATATTCAATCAAATTGAAAGAGTATTGTGTTATGTGTAGTAAATTACATGCAGGATAAAATGTCTGGAGACTAGATATAGGATTTGTAGCCTATCCAGTGGCTTTATGCATAATCCTCTGCGTTACTCACGGGAAACTACCTAACCATAAGTAATGTTCACTGTAGTTAGCGCAATATTTAATTAATATAATGGATTATGCAGACAACCACAGTTCACGAAGGACTATTATTTTAAGTTACGTACTATTTTGATTCTCTCGAGACGATCTTCTTTACGAGCTTTCGATGAAAAACTTTATAATAACTGTTTGAAATAGATCTAGATCTATGTATGGACTTCAAATTTCTTTAAACGCAGCATTTTGTTTATATTTATATTGAGGCTGGGTCTGAAATTGTAATTCCAAGAGATAAGAAAGTCAATGACGCGTTTCGCGGATAATACACTTGAGTCTTGGAAGCAGAAGGGCAGACAGAAAAAGCGCAAAGAGCTTGGTTTAAAAATTAGCGTGTTTCTCTGGCTTCCCAACAATAAACGGGATTTCGTTGTTTGTTATTGTCTCTAACAGGAGCTGGACCTGACCAACAACCCTATGATGTCGACCCATGACGATGTGGTCGGGGTTGGCACCAGTGACCTTTTGATCAAGTCAGCCTCCACTATGCGTGTACTGAAACTAGCAAATTGTGAACTGTTCGCAATCCCCAGGGCCGTAGAAGGCCTATCCGTTTTGGAAACACTGGATTTAAGCAATAATCAGATCCACTCATTATTCAATTATCAGTTAAATACTTTAACACGACTGATACTACTCAAACTGGATGGAAACCCATTGACGTCAATCCCGTAAGTGTTAACGTAATCTATTTTATCAAGTGGTCAATTGGTTAGTTGGTTGGTTGGTTGGTTGGTTGGTTGGTTGGTTGGTTGGTTGGTTGGTTGGTGGTTGGTTGGTTGGTTGGTTGGTTGGTTGGTTGGTTTTGCTGGCGACTTGTTAAATTGCATGGTTACCTGCATGCTTGGTCTCTCAACTGTTGCCTGGTTGACAGTATGAATGGCTGATTGCCAGCTTTATTTGCATGCTCAGATATCTGAAGTTCTTGTGATTTCTTATATTCCTTTTAAGCAAACGTAGCAAACGAGAACTCCTATCAGCAGTTTTGCCTGCAACTCTTTCAAACGAGACATTTTAACAGGGTACATGTATATCTGTAAATCTCTAAATCGTTTACGTTGTTTGGCCTATACATAGTGCCGCTTAACTTATGATGGCTGCTCTCTGCAATCGTTTCAGGTACAAATCTTTCGGTGGATTATTTTCTCTGACCACACTGAGCTTAAAGAGTTGTTCGTTGACGTACATCCCCAGTTCAGCCCTGCTTGACACCCCTAACCTGGCCACGGTAAGTTGTGCTGATTCTTGCAACAGACATCCCCACAATTCTTAAACTGTAATTGCTTACACTCCCTGCAACGGCAGCTACATTCTGCATCTTCCTGAATGGCTTTAGTGAAAACAACCCTGATATACAATTGCACTGTTTTCCTTGTGCATAAGGTCTTTACAAAAAGAAGCTGTCATGAAAGTCCGAAAACTGTATATTCTACTGCCTTATAACAGCTGCAGACCTTTTATCATTTCCTTGTGGACTTAGGGCACAGTCCTGATGGTCATAACCATAAAAACAGTTCCGATAATCTCCGAGGTTGGAATGCGGGTTGGAAGATGCAACAGGTTCAAAGTCTCACCAGTCCAAGTGTAGCAGAATTACAATGAACTTGGAAAAACACTAGCGTGATGGGAAACAAGGGCGAGAGTTGGGGACGCAGACTCCGTATTAATAAAGACGCGTTTTTGTATATAGTATATGATATTATATATTTACACATGTAATAAATTGATGAAGAAAGATTCGTCTTTCGAAAATTTGCGATGAAGTTGTAGTACCCCTTTACTCTTAGTTCATTATTACGGGTTTTAGTGCAGTTCGAAGGACAAGGACACACACACACACACACACACACACACACACACACACACACACACGTATATATTATTATATTTAAATTTAATACACACATTATGGTCTGAATACCTAAGCATCCAGAGGATCTTGCACTGAGATTTTAATTACTCATCATTTCCTTTCAAGTCACCTTATGTTGTGTTTTTTTTAAACCGGTGTACAGTTCTTAGGATATTAAATTTAAACTATTATATTATTATAGTTATGATGGCTCTTTACCTAATTACCTTTTCTTACTACAGACATGTATTATTTGTCTGATTAAAATGTTTTGGGTCCTCCTGTAGACATTAGTTGGAAGAGCAAACACGCTAAAATGCCACAGCCTCATCTAGTCTAGAATGTTCAAATTCTCTCCCATCCTTGTTAGGCCTGTCAGCTTGGTTCCGTAACCATTTTGTTATTGTCTTGACTTGCAGCTAGATTTGTCCCACAACAGCATATCTGTGCTGCTGGACTATGCCTTCCCAGTGTCCACAGCGCTGACCACTGTGGACCTCTCCTTCAATGCAATCATGAACGTGACGGACAACGCTTTTGCTGATACGCACAGCGTCAAAAATCTCTATATGTCCAGGTGAGCCAGAAACTTGTCTTCGATCTACGAATCCGTTTCATTTTGGGGCCTTGTCAAAGATTTGAAATGGAAGAATGTAACAGTTTTAAAAATTGTTATACAGTATATACTATTCATTCCTCTTACTTCAACGTTTTGAACCACAGAATTTTGCTGTAAGTTTATGTACAAACTAATAACTTTTTCTTGAAAGTGGCCATGATGACTAAATTGCCAGATAAAATGCAAATAAGATTAAATTATAAATCTCTTAATCGAAGAGTGATGGGGCAGCCGCAATCCCGTTCCAAAAGTTTAACCACACTGAAGCTAAAAAAAATGGAGGGTTTTGGGGTTTTTTTGTCGTGCATAAGCTCCGGTGCGCGCTGTGCTGGGCGCAGCTTAAAGGTTTTCAATAGCGGCATCATAGGGAGAAATCATTACAAATTATTGTTGTCTTCCTTGAATTTATTCTTTGAATTATTGATGCTTTCTGTGAATTTTTTTACGAATAAACCGTGGTCCAATCACTCGCCAAACACCCAAAAGGCACAACTACAAATAACATGGTGTTTTGTGAATTTTTGACTGTATTTTACAGCTCCCTTCGTGCCATTATCGACGTCACAAATTTGAGCTTATATTTTTACTATATAGACCTGTAGTTCTAATCCCCACTGAAGAAGAAGAAGAAGAAGAAGAAGAAGAAGAAGAAGATGATGAAGAAGAAGCAGCAGCAGCAGCAGCAGCAGCAGCAGCAGCAGCAGCAGCTTCTAACGAAGCTGGTCCGAGACCTTATATCCATAAAAACAGGGATCATAGTGTGAACGTCCAGGATACCCTTCTAATAGGTGCCCTGTGCTCAGCACTGACATCGACTGATTTCTTTTGTTTCCAGTTGCTCGCTTACGTTCCTGCCCAGTGCTTTGAGGAAAGCCGATGGCTTGAGAGCCCTGTACGTGGAAAATAATTTCATTCCTTGCACATGTGACAAGCTCGGCTGGGTCAGCGAATGGGGGCAGTCGACCGGGGTCCTCCCTCACATCTATGGTCTGTGCGAGAACAATCCTTCACTTACCTTGGATACCTATGTGAATACGCAATTAGACGTCAGCTGTGCCCCAATAGTCGGTCGATAAAACTAGAATTTCGCATAAAAGCCAGAAAAACTTTCACTATCTTTTCAAATCAAGAGATTCGGGGGTCTGGGTTATTTTCATCATAATAGTTCTCAATAATCAATACCTTCCTTGAGAGATGTTGACGACGGCAACATTCGATCTATATGACAGAAAAGAAGAACGGTGATCCTCTGTAGGAGCTATGAATATAACAGTACTGAATGGCCTATGATTGTAACAGTACTGAGTGTCCGTCATTGTAGGAATTTAGTTTTCCAGGAACTAATTTCAAGCAGGATTCTCAGTGCTGAGGATGACTCTTGACGGCAGAAAGCCACTTTTTTTTTCACATTTATCCCATTTCAATGAATTTCTAAAGGCTTAACAAATATCAAGGTGTGGCTTGTATAAACAGCAGCCTGGAACCGATTTAGGCCAATCTAAAGAGACTGTCATTTGCAATGAATTTTTTTTTTGTTTTGATTGTTTTAATCTCTCGCTTATCGATCTCGTGCATTCATAATGACATAATTTCATGTTCTACCTCAGCTTTGTGTTCGTAGTTTCGCGCTTTTGGCTCATCTGCATCGGTATTTTCAGGTAACAAAAGACAGCGACAAACTAATTATTCTTTCTCACAGTAAATACATGTATATGATTACCACTTAGAAAAAGATAATCCCGTGTGTTTTTTAGTCACTTAAAAAAGAACTACTGTATTTGCAGGAGAAATAACGAAGTGTGAAGAAAATTATTATACGTGTAAACAAAGCTGTCCAAAATGTTTTATGTATTTGTCATTTGAAGCGTTATTACAAAATAGGAAGTTTAACATACTACCTGCCATATTTCAAATTTGTGAAACTAAGCAAATACATTTTGGTAAACGATTCGATACTTTAAGACATGTTTATGCTAAAAATAAACACTTTAAATAAAATTATATTTATACATGTTGTTCATCCTCACTAGTACACTTCACATAAGATGAAAAAAATTGTATACAGTATTCATTTCAGCTTTCTCCTGTATTTCATGTTTTTTGGAAGATTTCTTTTTCATGTTGTTTTTGTCACTTAAAATTACAAACACAAGAAGGCACCTAGTAAAGCACATACTCCCACCAAGGCTTAACAATTCTCAAGGCATAGAAAACAGCATTAGCACTGAGTACCTGAATACCTGCTTTACAGCGGTCAAGACATGAAGCTTATGGTTGTTAAGAGAATTATGTAACGTAGGCAGAATACAAAAAACAAAAATGTTTTAAAAGTCCTGAATTTAATCCCTATTCAGATAAACTCCAAACTTAAATGGCTTTTACTCCATACCAGGTCCAGCTTTTCACCGAATTTGTTTCAAATTGATATTTAACTTATTGACAAATGCAGATGAAAACACGGTCATATCCTTGGTGGACGTATAGGTGCATGCAACATAAACGAAACTCGCATTCTTCTGTTCTTGTTTTTAAGGATGGGAGTCACTGTCAAACCAATATTTCCTCGACAGCGAAGATTTCATTGAATGAACTATAAAAGTTGGTTTGCTGTAAACACTTTCTGTTACTAGAATATTGATTACAGGTTTACAAGATCTAACTACCAGTAAGTACTAAATTAATGATCTAGAGGTGAAAAATACATACTGTTGTATTGACCCCTATTTCTATATCTTCACGTGTTGTATTTTTCCAGCTTTGCTTGAGCAAAGTCAATAAAGATGTTACTTCGAAGCTTCATGTGATCTTCAGTTTTCTTAATAATTATTTTTACTACCATCTTGGCTCTATCACCAACAGTATTATCAGTTGTTGGAAACTGGGACACAAGACAGCAATAAGAAGAAGAGAGGATATCTGTGGTATTGCTGAAAACAGTGTCAGTTTCATTCATGAGAATAACAAATTTGTTGCTTTAAGTGGTGTTCTATACGAATTGTGGTGTCCGTCTTATAATTTCATTTCTTCAAATTATAAATGAAAATTTTATTAGACTGCACAGACTGATTTTTGCACAAGTCTCTTTTATCATAGGAAGGAAAGGTGGAGGAACCTATATACAAGAAGATAAATCACTTTGTGGTGATCAACTCAACATGACCACATGTCCCAGCTCTCAATATCCACAAACCCATGAAGTTTTCTTTCTTACAGGATATTTAGTAGGAATGATTCGAGTCTGACTGATGGGCTAGACTAAAGTCAAATTATCAGTAAAACTATTTACGAATACACCTGAATGAAAGGACTTCAGTCACTTAATATTTCACCTTCGCCAGTTGTCCCTTGATCTTTCCACTTCCATCAGTTTGAAATCAATCACGATCCCTCTGACTACCCTTACAATTTCAGAAACAATATGGAAAAAACAATCACAAACAAAAAACAAAACAAAAAATGGACATGGACAATACAAACACAAACAAAACAATCAATCAAACAAAAAAAAAAAAAGTGAATGAAATCATTAAGCATTTGTTTATTTTCTTCACGTCAGATTGTAGGCAACTTGAAACAATGACAGGTTCTTGAGAAGTAATATTTCTCCCAAGATAAAAAAAACCCAACAAATTAAAACAAGGCATTATAGAGTGGAGGTTGACAGTACAGCTGTGGTTTACTCCCACTGACAAAAGTGCTTGTGGGCGAGCATGATGCTGGTGATTATCTTGATAATGGCAATAATGATAATGATGACAATGACAATATTGATGATGATGATGATAATGACAATCTGTTTACCCAGAATATATTTTTGTGGTGTCCTATACTAAAAATGACTTGTACACATGTTGTTCATGATGATATGGTTGTCATGCACTATATCATGCACTATTCTGTAATATATATTAAAATTTCTTTACAACAACTTCAGTACTCTGAACTAAACCATGTTCTAACTTCATTCAATGTTGTCAACTATCTTTTACCTGTTTTAAGCATGGTGTAAACTTAACTCGCTACCTACCTCTGATCTCTTTTAAGCTGTCTTTACTTCTTTTATTCTTCATTTAAATCTATATGCAGCAATGCAACACGTAACCTAAAATATATATAAATAAAGCCTTTAAAGGTTGAAACTTTGCTACAAATAATCTGTTACTGTAATAATTATCTGAACATTTTACCTCTGTTCTAGCAGTTCCAAATTTTAAAATTTTGTCATGAGAGTGTTATTAGTGAAGATGGTTGTGCTGCAAATCACCATGGTTATGAAGTCCACAAAAAGTACAGTAAAGAAGGGAACCATAATAGTCTCAGAGGCAGAAATAATAAAATATATTTACTATAAGGAAAGACACCACGATCAAAGCTGGCATACAAAAAACATTAATAATGTTGCTGACTTTGCTTGAAACAAGTGGTTGAACCGTGAAAACTAGATATGACTTGCACATCAAAGAGCTGTTATTGCTTTGACTATGCACAATGCAATGCTCCAACACCATGTTAATTTACCTGATGTTTTTTTCAACCCTGTCCATGTGGACCTGATCCAAGTCCAGTGTAGCTCTACTAGCCATAATTCACTGGTGGAAAGTATTTTCCCAAAACCTCTGCACATGAAGTCCGTAGTTATTGGACAGAAGCTTCATATGAAATCATAAGCCTAAAAAAAAAATGAAGAGAAGAGAAAGATTCTGCTCTCTTTCCTATTGTTCTAAAAAGAAATGCCTTGATAGATTCACCAGCCACATCAAATTTGAAAATAAAATTTCATCACCAGATGGACAGTATTTCCTGTATTTTTTTTTTTTTTTTTGGTTTAAATTTATGATGCCAGATTCCAGTTTTCTTGTCAGGGTTAATGTGCTGCTTCACTGCTTTGACATGAACTGAACTGTTACCTAATTGCCTCATCTGAATTGCTGTTTACAATTTCTGCTATAGAGTTAATTAAAACCTCCCACCATAACTGCCAGTAAAACCACAAGTTAAACTCATGTATTTCTTGTTTACATTTCAACACACGCAAACCACTTCACAGGATAAGGGAAACTCTAGATCATAACATCTTGAATGCAGGTATGTAGATACATCTGTGCAAACAAGCATGAATAAATTTATAAACAGCTGTACCAACAGGTATGTTCCATACATTAAGCTGGCATTGCGTAGACACATACATAAACAGTACAAGCGCATGCACACCTGCAGGTAAAAATTGAGAATGTAGAGGTGAATTCACAACACAGCTCCTGGGCGGTCCAGATCTGAGGGAATTTGAGCAGAGGCAACAGGGGAAGACACAGTGTGAGTAAGAATCACCAGATAGGATGTGTGAGCATGATTACATAGGCAGACAAGACAGAAGTTCTTGTTCACATCATGTGTAATGCTCATCACTTTGTCATCAAAACTAGTGACTGTAAGCATAAACGTTTCAAAAATAGGACAATGGCTCTCCTGATTAAGATGTAGCTATGACTGGATTTACAGCCTTTTTCATGCATTGTCAAAGCCACTAACTACTGTCCATTCCATAATTACCATGTGAGATTAATTCAATAACAGGTTACAGCAATTCGTTGAACTGCAAGTATCTACGCAGTAATCTGAACCAGCTCCATGTTATACCCATAGGTTGTTAGTAGGCCTTCAACACTTTCTATCAAAAAGGTATAACTGAGATGACTGCAAATGTCATCCCAATGCCTACTTAGTCTAATTAATGCCATATATGTCTTGCAGCCAGTCAAAATGAGATTTCAGTTGCTCTTTGGCTAAATCAGTTCTTGGTATGACGTGAAAGTTTTATGAATGTACTTTCACTATGTTAAATAATAGAACTGATCTAGCATTATTCTGCCTTTAGACTGTCTGGAAGACAAAAGGGCCGAAATACTTGTTAGACGGGGGTATCTTGCTCCTAAAATCTTCTGTTGCCTGGCTCGCCAAGTAAAAGAGCTTCCCATTTATTTTTCATCTAATATGACTTACAAAAACTCTGATTTATCCACAATTTCTGACCATCTGCCCTTAAAATCAATGTTTTTGTGTAGAGAAATGATTTTACTCTCGATTTGCACAACAAATTTAGAATTAAATGGCTCCAGTTATCTTTAGGACCTGGTATCTCACTTCCCAGGCTACCATCATAAGCCTCATTTTGACTGGATGCAAGACATATATGTCAGTGCTACATGCACAAGCATCAAGGTGAACCATGAAGTTTTAGTCTTACACTGCAAACAGTTTTATGAGAGACTATAGGGCAACAGTACTATCTACCCAGGTTAAAAGGAGATTCAGACACGTACAAAAGCCAACTTCACCAAAGTATGGAGCATTTCAAAGACAATGACACAAAGTTTTAAAAAGAAAACACAAAAAAAAAAGCAAACAACCAAACCTGCTATATCACTTTGCCTCACTGAACAGGTCAGTGAATTGTAAATTTCATACATTTTAATTACATATTGTACAACTTACACATTTGTATATCTGTGTATACTCCAACACTGGCTTTTACAGGCAGGATAAAACAAAACATAATACCTGCACTGAAAAATAAAACCATTAAAAACTGATCTTTATGAATATATGTAAAATACTACACCCTATGATGGGATTTTAAAGTGTATCTTAATGATTCAATTCCCAACCACATTTGAAATTAGCAGTAATAAATTATCTTTCCATTTCACTTTTACTTACATTTGCATTTATTTATACGGATGCTCTACACGAAATATGTGTGTACATAAACAGAGTGTGTGTTATCTGAAGCCAAGAACTTCATTGTAATTTACAAATTAACTGGAATCATTGCACCACTACTTACGGTGATTTTACTTTAGTCTATGATTTCTGTATTGATGTAGAACCCTAATGCCTAATATTGCTGTAAGAAGTGACAATTTTAAAAAATTGTTCCAGTATTTTAAAAGGTTGTGGACATAGTGATTAACCCCTTTGCCACATATGATTTACCTGTGCATCTTTACCCTTTTGTTAGAAAGACTTTTCAGATATATGTACCCAGAACATTCTGGACATAGCATTCCTGTGTACCAATCACACATACCTGTACATCTTATTTAATAGGCAGGTTTATAGTGTGCTCCTAAAAAGATGCTGATGAAACTATGACATTGGTGATATCAGTATTTGAAACAAATGATGTAACAAAGGGGTTAAAACGAAAGGAAATCCATTATTGTGGTTGAGTTCTCATCAGTGATTCCTTTGTGACCACGAAATGTTTAATGCACACTGGAGTACAAAACAAACTCCAAGGTTGGATATCAAATAGGGGTAAAGAAAGTGAGGGCAGCAAACAATACTGTTGAAAATTCAGCCTTGCAATTTTCATTTGGGTTAGCATTATCACCTGCTTAAATGCACACACAGGCCTAATCGTTAAATTTTCTAAAAGTGGAATTCTTCTATCTTTATGGAAAATGTAACCTATATTATGCATTCACAGTCTGACCAGTTAAAAAGCAAATGATAGTGGCTTTTATGATATAACTTGCATAGGATTATGGGCCTAAAGTACATCCTATGTGCAGCTTGAGAGACGTTCATGACTGTGACATTCAATCTATATCACAGTAAAGAAAAGTTGATGATTCAGTGTAGGAGGTATGAGTGTAACCATGATCACACCAATATCTGCACCTGATCTGTTTGGTAGACTGCAATATTATACATTAACACAGGTCATATTTGAAAACAAATCTATCTCCACTAGTTAAAGGGTTTCTAATCTGAACAACAGTTTTGCCTGATGCCATCACTTGCATGAGCAAATCAGTCACTCTTGGTAAAGGTGTTGGAATGCAGAATAGTCAAAGAGGGGAAGAAAACATCTTCATGTGCCTCTTCAATGGGGAGGAATTGATAGAACCCATGAAGGAAAAAAATAATATGTATATATTATTTGTTGTTGTATTGTGCAAACTTAAAAATATACCAGTATTCGGTATTGTAAACCAAAGATTGGTAACGTGTGCGCATATGCAAACTTATTGTGGGGAATGATATATACAGTGGGGTAGTATACATTGCTTTGCATTGCACATTGCATACATTTAGCAAATCAGGCCGCAGACAGCATTCAGTCATATCTTCAAGTCAATGGGAGTTTATAACTTATTATAACTTTGTAGGTATTCCTGAACACTCACATTTGCACTATGTACTCCCTCATATGAAACCGAGGCCAAACTTAACCCAGTTTTTAGTAATAAAGCCCCTAAACATGTTTTAGCTTTAGTTACTTACAGTGGTATGTGATAATAAAAAACAAGAAGGCCATTACGATAATATTTTGAAAAAAAAAACAACCAAGATTTGCAGCAGTAATAAGCTAATATCATGCTGTTCTTATGTCTCAACATAAATCCCAAGTTTTTGCCTGAGTTCATTAATAAGTTTTCTTACTGGTGATGAATTACTTCTCTTTTATTACAATCGAGTAGGTTGAGCTTGACTGGGCAGTCAGCCTGGGATTAGCCTGTTGTCTCAATATAAACAAACAAGTCCTCACCATGGCTTGACAGGATTTCCAAAGCTCAAATGCCTTGTTACTTTAGGAGAAAAATGTGTTCAAAGACACAAGGCTAAGGCAAATGAATTGCTTGTTCATGTTCCACTTGTGACTGGCTGAAGGCACCTTGACTGAACACTGGGCCTGTGGTTCAGCATGCATCAAAACACATTACATGGGGAAAGCACATCTGTGTTACTTTTTATGCAGGCCTATTCATAGTCTTATCACTTCACACTGTTTTGTCAGTGAAATAAATTAAAATTCAACCATGTACATTTGTACACTAAAGCAAGGTATCCATTCCTGACTCAAGTCTGTCATCTGGATAGATTTGATAATGTGTTTGATGATGCATTTGTGCCATGGGTTCCAGCACTGCCGTCAGTCATCTGATCCTCAAATGAAAGCACTTTGAATGGCGGTCCTGTTCTCAAAATGGCCTCTACAGCATCTATTCTGTTGATCTCTTTCAGTTTGGCCACGAGCTGTCGGATGGATGCGTCATGATGTCTTCTTGTCCATTCATTTAGCACCTGTCAATAAAGGGGCATGAAGTGAGCTGAACTGTAGTGTAAATCAGATACCACATGAAGGTTACAAAATGATGACAGCATAGAACAATGGTCCATCGAACCATGAAAATCTCAGACATGAAACATTTCATGATAAATACATCTGATGCCATGATGCCTTTCTTGACAACAGTCAGATTTTTTATATCCGACATGTATTAGTATTTCCAAAAGACATGGGATGTCTTGACTGAGTGGTTAATTGTTATGATTGTACCTGAGTTGTAGCTTCTAAACAACATTCCTATGGTGTAGATGAATAATACGTTAATTCTCCATCTCATCTCTTTGACAAAATGCTGACTGATGTACTGACAAGACTCATTCAGTTAACATCACCAATTTACTATTCTATACAGATATGAGGGATTACTTAGAGGTAGGGTCAACGACCCTATGGTATGACATGTACGCTAGATGTGTAACTTTGGACCAGTTGCACACCAGACACTGCTTATATTTTTGTCACCTTACTAGTTCCTAGAATTTCACTTCAGATCCCATTTTCAGATGACCTTTCAGAGATGCATAATATGCTCCTTTCCAACATAACAAAATTTGATGCCATGTTCAGGACAAGAAAAGAGACAAAAACCCTGGTTTACCTTCTGTGTTTGGCTGACTTTGTGTCCCTCTTCCTCTTTGGCCTCCAACACTGGCAGGGCATCTGTAAGCCCTAGTGTAACAGCTAACAAGCACCAATCTTTACCCATAGCCTCCGCGGGGTCTAACAGAAGACTCAGCAGCCTCTGTGTGTGTACTGTCAAGTGAGAAATGGGCAAGTCCATCCCAAGGGTCACCGTCTCCAGAATCTCCTCCGAACCCAAACAGGCAATGTCTATAAAGTCTTCCTTTAGATTCCCACTGAGAACGACTGAAGATCTGTTGTCCAGCTGCATGCGTAGCAATTCTGTCGGAGAATAGGAGCGGACAACTTTCCCATGCTCCCTCAGCTGGGATGGACTGAGGGTGTACCTCTCAACACACAGCCCAGGACAAACATTTTCAACTACTTGCTCTATTATGGTCACAAAATCCTCTAAGAAATAGTACAGGTTTGCCCTTTCCCCTTCAGGGCCTCTGACTTTGATCTCCAGGAACTGCTCATTCTTATCCATGTCTATGATACCCTCTAACCGGGCACAGCAGTACTTTGATCCATGGTGCCACTGGTAGAGGTCAGCATCCTTCTGAGGCTCCTGTAGCTTAGCATCATCATCACTGCTGTCTACTTCCTCTCCTTGGTTCTCCTCCTCATCCCCTGATAATATGCTACGCCTCAGACACACCTGCAAAAGTCATCAAACAGTGAGTTTTCTATTTCTAATGATTTCCATGACTTTCTGCCTTGCATGCTGGTCTTGCAGCGACAAGGGAAAGTCAGTATTAAATACTTATTTATTAAGTTCATCTTCTTATTAAGAATGAATTTCACATACATGAATTCATTATTATTCTATCATTTCATTATTCAGTTAGACCTTGATACTAAATACCTCACATTAATAAGTACACTGTATACTTTTTCCATGTATCAAAAGCATTCTTCATATCAACTTTCTATTGTATATTTGTCTTAGCTAAAATTGATATCATGCAGCCTATGACTCACAAGAGGTGGGTCTTCATCTTGATGAGACTACTTGACTTTGAGAACATTAGGTCAAAGTGAAGGGCTCTGGCAAGTACTAACAAGTTAAGATATGATTCTATCTATTGCAGAAAGATTTCATGCAAAATGAGCCATCTGACCTCAATGTGGCTTTTCTCCTGGACAATTACTTTCAAGACAATTTGAAAATCTTAGAAGGCATCTGTATGTTTCAGTAAGTATTCAACCTTTTCCATATTTTTTCTTTGTCAGAGTACACTTTATATTAAATATATTGTTACTGTAATTATATTATGGATATTATGGACATTGACCAACACGGGCAACAATATATTTCAGAATGACCTGAACTGAACTGCCATGCTTAGAAGTACTAAAATATTATCAGTAAGCCCTTTCTTCCAGCCAAATCTGTAGACACAATGGAACAGAAATTAGTCACGCCACCTCCCCAAGCCATTATCTGTGGTAGAATGTGGCCATTGAGCTCTTACCTGTATACGAGGAAATAAATATTTGAGCTGAGCCCCAGACTGAAAGCTGGTGTGGAGGCGAACTCCTCCATAGACAGGGTTGGGAAAACGCTTGTCATCTCTCTGCCACAGGCCCTCTAATGCTTCAACAAAGTTGAGACATGGAAACTCGTACTCAACATCTCCATCCACTTCACATGGTGTGCACAATTCTAATGCTTCTAGCACCTGGGAAAAGAACAAAAAATCCTCTGTAAAAGAATGGTAAGATAGTCAAAAGATCATGATATGGGTTGCTCAGTTTAGACAATAGATAGAGGACCCTGTGTAACTACAGTCCACTTAAATGCAGCTCCCACTTAGTCACAACAACTGTGCCTGCAGAATACCATAAGTAAGTCACTGAATAATCACAACCTCTATTCATAACTGTTTCAAGATTCTGAGGTCGCAAATAAATGGAGAAGTCTGCATCTAGGAAGGGGCAAGATGCGTCACTGCCTTCAATTATGTAGGTTATCACATAAGTTAAGAATGCTGTTAATAACAAACATTGTTTCAAACACTGCAGTTTTCCAAACTGACGATTATTCAGTGAGAAGACATAAGGTATGAAACAGATTACAGAATTGTTACCTGAAGTAAACTGAGAGCATCTGTATTTGGAAACATGAGCTGGAATTCATCCACTGAAAAGCATCCGGTAATCCGTGCCTGAGCAATCCTCTCATGAGACAAAAGGCTGCCCAAAACTTCTGCCCCTAACCACCGTGGATTGATCACGACTAGGTCTGTCTGACTATGAAGGTATATGATCTGAGGAAGTAATAGACAAATAAAAGGTTAAATGTGCTGTGATAGCCTTCCTGCAGCATAAGCTACATGAGGGTGCTTTGAGTGGTATTGAAAATGAACTTGTGACAGACAATAATAAGAGTTCTACAGGCAGAATACATATGCTTTTGAGATTAAACCCTTATAGCATCATGCCATATGCGTATGCACTAATGCACCTGTTGAACTGATACACTCGCCAAATGATCTGATGGGAATTAGCTCATGCAGGAGACAATAACTGGCTGTAACCAAATCCTCCATGCAGAGTGTATGAAGTGGATTGCAGCTGCCTAAAGCTGCTTGTGTTGAAGGTTCAAACTTTCATCTGAACTTTGCTCTTGTATTATGCCTGCCAAATGAGATATTTGAATTGTAATTCCCATGACACTTGATAACAGCTGCAGATGGATAACATTTTGATACTTACACTCGTATTAATCAGCCACTCAACAAATTTTTTTTAATCTTTCAGACATAAGATTACTTAGTAAGACTCAAAGTTAAAATTACTGTTTGCGTTCTTAAACAAAATTAGAACAAATTGTGATGGCTTTCCTTTAAGGGTTCATTGTAGCATTTCTACACTGTCTTTTAGTGTTTCAGTGGGAAATATTCCCATATTTATTGATCTATAGATATTTTTACTTTGTTTCCTCACATTTCCCATCACAACTGAACTTACAAATGAGATACAAAGTGGTTTACATATGAAACCAAGCTCTTGCAAGTAAATGTAGGAGAAAACAGCTCGAGTTCCCATCAAAAAGGAGTATGATAATCCAAAACACAGCAGATCAGTGATCTTCAGGTGCATCCTGCCACCATGGAGTTATTGCAATTCAATTATGTCATTTCATTATCTAGTTGATATATCTGTGACCTCTGTGTAGATTTTTATTGCTATCTATATCATGTGCTATCCCAATACCAGTGTACATACTCTGTTGTTCACCTACATACTACATTGTGTGGGTTTTAGTTAAATAAACTTGTTAAACTTGTTAAACTCGCTAAACTTGTTGTGAAGCATCTGCACTTCAAGAGCAGACAGAATTTTGCCAAAGTGTATCCTAGAAAAAGTTCTAGCCAGGCCTTACCTCTCCCATCAGCTGCAGCTGCCGGTCCAGTAGCTTAACATCATCATCACTAGCCAGGGGGTTGACACAGCCCCGCACCTGCTCTGTGAACTGGGACCAGCTCAGCACAGGGTAAGCATGAAGTGCTCGCCGCCACTCTGGGATCTGGGCAACCACTGCTGACAGGAAACCATTTGTGCGTGGAAGTTTCTGTGACACAGAAAAAAACATCTCAGTTAGATATCCATTCAACTACTCACTTTTAATAATGTTTAACCTTGTACTTCAAATGCTTAGATTACAACAATGTTCATTTGCAAGTTAGTCTCTGTAAACCAGAGACTACAAGGTTTTACACATATTTCCTACCCCAAAGACTCACATCCTCACACGGAAATTCTTTTTTGAGGGTTTTTCCCTCAAATTGTTGGCAAATATTTGCAGACATTTAATTTAGCTTGCCCCAAACCATTTCATGTTTAAATGCTTTTTTTTTTCATCTTGCCGAGCAAGACCTCTAAGGCAAATTCAATAACTGAGCTATGTGAAAAGGGTCATTAAACAGTGTTCTCCTGTTCTACTGATACCCCTCTGAGTAAACAATACCATGGATGGATATAATACTGTCATATAAATATGCAGTACTGGACTTATGATGGTAACACCACCAATACAGACTACAATTACCAATAAAATGTTATGTGTTTTAAGTGTAAAGCAACTCTGGATGCATGAGTACGCTCTCATGTTTATGTTAGTGTTGGTAAGGGTAATTTTATGTGCATCAATAAATAATCTTAATGATAATTTAGCTGGATTATCACTGTAACAATGCCTTTTTCCAAATGATATTAGATATACTAGCAACAGCACCAATTTTTAGTTGGAAGGACCATGCCCAACACTACCAAACAACAGATTTCTCATACAGAGCATCCCGAGATCAAAGCAAGGCGTGACTTTCAACCCATGAACCCTTCTCTTATTACCTCTGAAATTTCATGTTTCATCCTCCCCAGCTCGTGTTTGAAAGCTCTCATGTCATGAGATGCTGGAACTTGTGCATCCATGATAAAGACGGTGGGGCAGATGTCAAGGTCATACTGGAACATGGTTGAGACCTTCTTGAGGATGTAATTGGTCTCCTCATTGACATGGACCCCACCGGTGGACTTGTGGCATGGAGTTGATGACTTGTCTGCATGGGTGGCAACAAGGATGACCTGAGCGGTGTTTTGGAGTTTCCCACAGTGATCTGTCAGGGATATCAAAAGACGATATGGGCATTCAGTTTTCTAGCTGATTCTAAGATATTTTTGGTTATTACATGTCTTTCACTTAATGAAGAAAAATTTAAAAAGATTCAAAGTATTATAAACATTCTTCACTTTTTTCTACACCTGTCTTCAATGTCTCTCCTGAAAATGTGCCTGTCAATTGCTGACCATAACTCCTCTTTCTATATCCTTCACAAAAGACTGACCAGGAGGATGCACTGTCTGCCTTATGTATGTTCATCAAACCTTATCTCTGGATGAAAAGTTCCTCCATATGTTACAGCACTAACAAAATTTATCAGCTGACTCATTCCCAGTAATATCAAATTGCGATAAACTTCATCAACCTAAAATCTTAAGCTATTCTTCGATCATTTAGATAAAACATCATCCTGAGCAGTATCTCCACCATGAGGTAGTGTGACACTAACCTTCCTAAAATACACAACAAACTGAACTAAAACTATGCCATTATAACAAATTCCTTATTTCAAATCTACACCTTTAATACGATTGCTGAGAAGGACTGAGCACCTATGGGTCTGCCCAGAGTGCAAGGATGTCAGTTCTGCTAAACAATAACCAGTAACAAATTCCTGCATTTGATCTCAGAAAACAGTTATCCAATAATGTATGTAGCTCACCAATGGGCATTTTGGGGTGTATCCTGGCTTTCAAAAAGTTGAGCCAGAATACCACCTGAGCCATCTGTTCATCTAGTGAGTCCTCAAGATTGAAGAGAACAGCATGGATACAGTTGATGTCCCCCAGGAAATGGTCATACAACATGTAGTATGGCTCATAGCCTGAGAAGTCCCAAACACTGAACTCTCCTGCACCTAGAAGATGTTAAAAAAAAAAAAAGCTTTTTCCTTTAGCTTTTTCTCTACATATGTATACAACATATACATGTTTAGTGTCTGCAGCATTAAGTGTTTTTATCAAAGGCTACATACGGCTGTAAGTTTGAGCTGGATTCGCCCAAGCACAAAAATACTTAATCCAAATACATCACATTCAAACATGCACCAAGATATTTGCTTTGTATGCAGGAAAGTCAGTATAATAACAGTACACTTAATAAAGTTGACCTGCAGTGGAAAACTGCTTCTGTTAACTGTGTTACTTCATTTTGTTGGCCATATCTACTATGCAAATGGCTTATAGAGTGGGCATCCTTACATCTTTAACTTGCTGAAGCAGACATAAAAGAATCTGAATACACTAAAAATCCCACACATTTGTGTGTCTGGGAGCTCAAGCTGTGACATAAAACAAAACAATCAAAGGAGATTTTTCTCAATATGAAACTCTCAATTTCAAAGATATTTGTTAATTTTATTATCTTTTACCCTAAATAAGAGTGTGTAAGCTTGGCTATTGCTTGCACTAAGCCTTTCTCAGCTACCTACCTGTTAGATTGACTGTCTGAACTTCTATGCCTTTAGTATATGTTGGATTTCCAACTGCGTAATTGAGAGGAGTGGGTAGACTGAACTGCCGAGACAGCTTACCCTTTGCTGAAAGATCATACCACACAAAAACATATTATGAAAATAGTAGATAGATAAAATAAACACAGAGGCAATGATCCTCAGTTGTTTCAACATCCCTGTCTGTCAACCATTACATGAATACAGGATAATTATATTGGCTATTATGGAATACATAAAAGTGTCCAAATGCTATATAACACAGCAATAAATAGAGTGGTAGCAGTAAGCATTATTCAATATTATTATTATTATTATTAATCTCCATTTGTTAAGGAATTAACAGAAATACTGATAAATATAGAACCTCTTTGTTCAAAGTTGAACTACCACTGATAGGTGAGGTGAATTATACCAGGTGATCTGTATTATCCTTTTACAATGACTTCCCTTTATCTTTTTTACATAGTACTCAAATAGTAGAAGAGAAGCACCCCCTATGGACTTTAAAAGCATAAATCCAGCAGGATACAAACATCTAAAAGCCATATATTTATTGTCATTACAAATTCTGGGTGTAGTCTTCTAACAGATGACAGTATAACAAAAACAAAAACATACTTTTATGTTTGATGGAGCCTGCTCCTGGTGGCCGCCTTCTAAAAAAACTCCCAAGAAAGCCACATTTGAGTGACTCCACTAGTGTTGACTTCCCCACCCCTGTGGAACCCAAAAGTTTTAACTTGACCCGGCTGATAGGCTGTGCTGACGGCTTTAACTGACTGATCAGGGAGAGTCTCCTTTCCTGTTAAAAGAAAAGAAATTGTGCAGGTAATTTAATATGCATGAACACTAAGAACAATCAAAGTGAAAAATGAAATGTTAAAATGCTGCTACTGTATGTTTCATACCAAAGCTTTTGTGATGAAGTTATCCAACTGACCAGCAAAGCCCATTTTCCTACGAAACTCCTTTCTTTGTTCATGAAAATTGTTGGGGACACACAAAAAAATTTGAATAATATGAAACTTGTAGGCCCTAAATCTTAAAATTTTTTGACAACTGTATTCTGAGATTATTATCTGTCAATATTTTTGGCCACTTACCCCTTTGACTGTTGTCAACAGCTCAGCTATATTGGTGAACCCTTGTGCTAAAGCCATAATATCAGCAGTCACTTTATCCTGAAAGTAAAAATATCACAAACTGCTCAAAAAACCAACCATAAGCAACAGAATCACAATTTTACAAGAGACCCAGGAAACTCTTATGGTATGCCTTGTTTTATCAAGTCATCAGTGGTGCCAATGTGCAGTTTTCTTAAAAACTTTAAAAGGTATAAGTGAATAGCCCAGACAGAAAAGCAGAGAAGACATAGATGCCAAAAGGTGAATCTGACCTAATTTGGTGTACAGTCTTTTTCCTTAAAAAGGCAGTTGTGGTGTATAAATGGCAGTTAAGGTCTATAAATGGATATTGTGGTGCATAATAGCAGTTATAGCCTATCTTGTCTCATTCACCACCAACTGCAAAAAACAAGTAGCTGTGGTGAAAATGGAAACAGAACAAGACTGACGAAAGTGTTTAGCCCAATAGAAATTTTCAGCATCAGTATCAGTCAAATTGTTTACATTTTATTGTAGCAAGAATATCTTGTTTTAATGCCACATTCATGCATATGCACTTGTAGTTCCTGCATTTTAAGTTTTCTTGGTTATGTGATTGTTAATAGCTTCCGGTAACAAAAAACTATACTGACCTTATTTACAATATCCGGGTCAGCACCAACAAACAAAAGACACCTGGCTATTTCTATATGTCCAAATTTGCATGCCAGATGAAGAGGAGTAAACCCTTCCTGCAAGACAAAACACAAACATGTAAAAGAGTTAACAAGTGCCTCAGAACACTGTGAAGGAAAGATAAATTTCCTGAAACTCTATCACTGGTGTGAAATGTAATGCACAATGAGGAAAAATACACCAAAACTTTTAATTTATTACAAATTATGTCATGTCTGATTCAAAATTTAATTTCAAACCAAGAGATCAAAGGAAATGAGTGAACTCCTCAAGCATAAACATCATGAATCAGCAGCTTTAATTGCTAAGACATTAAATTTACGTGTTTAAAATTCTATTAATTCCTATGCACACCATCCACACACTTGTTTTCATAGATGAACCAGCAATGCTGATCCCTGTCTGACTTACAGCATTGACTATGTCCACGTCGGCCCCAAGAGAGCACATGGTCTGTACCACACACAGCAGGCCCTCTCGAGCAGCACAGTGAAGGGCATTCTCCCCTGTCTCCTGGTGAACAGAAAGTTTAGGTCAACAAATGCTTTCTAGGTACTTTGATTTATTATATTAAAAACTTCATTATTACCATTAAATTCATATTTTCTCAATTCTGTGTTGTCACAATAATATAGTAACATTACCAAACACAATGATATGTCTGATATGTCCAACTTTAAGAAAAATACAAACTTATCAACATTATTTCCTGTTGTCTACTAAATTAAAAGTAAACAGGGACAAAATGTTGCAAAACTCTTACCTTGTCTGTAATATCAAGTTTACAGCCAGCATTTAGAATGAGTAAAGCTATTGCGGAGTGATGTCTCTGGCATGCAAGATGCAAAGCCGTGCTTCCCCTCTGTCAAGCAAACAAAAAAAAAAAAATTCAAAGTTCAAATACATTAAGGATAATTCGTAATAGATGAATGACCTGAGCAGTCAGCTGCTCCATCAGTACAGTTGTGGATGGACGATGTCCTCCTAATGCAAATATGTATGGATTTCAATGAAACTGGGATCCTTACTTGTACAAACACTCTCTTATATTGGCTCTACAAGTTTAGATATCATTCTGCTGCAACAGTAAGTGAGGGAAGGTTATAAAACTGGGACCTGCTTCCACATGTTTACTAACTGCATAATGTATACATTACATTTGAGCTTACAAATTCATGAAAAGACAAGTATAGTCCAAACATTTGATAATATCTATTCCTAATTTGCAATATCTCACAGTCTCAATATTTAATTACATATCCTTATGTCACATTTCATTTATCTTGTTTGGCATGTCAAAACAATTAAAAAATCATAAATTTTTACAATTGATAATATTACATGTATATCAACTCAAGTCATCTAGAGTATATTAGATTTTTTCTCTGCCATAATCATGTACCTTGTCTGTGTGGTTGAGGGGTGCTTGGTATTCCAGCAATACCCTAACACAGTCTAAGTTTCCCCTCACTGCAGCACAGTGAAGGGCCGTTTCCTTCTCCTGGGAATAAAATAAAGTTACAGAAACATGTAGCTGAAGTCTGAGTTCATAATCAATCATACAAACATATTAATGGTCATTAAAATCCAGAAAAGGGGTAAGATGGCAGGACAAAAAAAAAGGGATAAGAAAGCAACCACAAAAGAAAACTATAACAATTACATCCTACCTATAATGTCTGTAACCAGATGTTTCTAACAGTAGGAGAATGCTAGATTGAAGATGAATTCACGGATACAGGATTCTGGTGTTACAAAATTAGAGTATTTGTAAATTATGCGTGGAATTCTCATGCTACATGAATTGGGAAAACCAAATATCTTTTTCCTTAACAGTGCAGGCTTCTGGGAGACTGATCTCTGCTTTGCAAACATTACTGTGAAGGGTTTGTGTTCATCTCATAAAAGATTAGATGCCATGCACTGTGTGCAAGTGATACCCCCCTGCTGATAATGTTGATATGTTTGGACTGCCACTAAAGTCAAATTTCAAAAGGTTAAGCAACAACAATAGAAGATTTTTTCCCCTTTTTTACAGAATAAAAATAGTGGATCCAATTTACAGATACTTGTGGCACAGCAGATTACCCCTACCAGCCTGCATCAGCATTGAGGGAGTGGAGCTGAGACAGTAAAAAGATGGATAAGGAGATCAGCTGGATGACAGAAGAGTAGAGAGGAAGTAACCGCAGTAAGAGACAGGGTAAAGAGGAATGCAAATATAAGTAAATGTCAATTTCGTGGCATTCTCATGAGGACACTTCACATTCTCTTCATTTCCCTCATTACCAAAAGAGCTCCACTGTTCTCCACCAGCAGGTGTCAACATTCTTGTTTTTATCACTGTGTCTTCAAACACAGGGCATTCAGCCGAAAGAGTCATTCAAACCAAAGCATTTGGATCGATACCAGAGAAAAATTCATTTTCAAATACAAGACAGGTTTCTAACAGGAAAACAAGGTCAAAGAACTCTAGAATTTTCGTGTGTTGGATTATTTTTAGACAGTTTAAATAGGAGAGAAGGAGGGGTGAAGCGGGCCACTGTTTGAATAAGGTGCATTGCAAAAACATGAAGGGACCCAGAGCCAACACAAGCCTCGCAATTCCCTTCTAGCAACGGACACCAGCTCCCAACTAGGGACAACCTTGGCACTCAAATACTAACCCTACCTCACAGCTGGCGATGTAAATCATAAAAAGCCATCACAGCTATTTTTTTAATAACATTTAACAACATATATTTCTTGATCACAAACAAAATGATCCATATCTTAATAAAATTTAGGATAATTCAAGGCAACAATTAGAAATCACTGCTTAATAGTATGGCTTAGATGTTACCAGTACATTAAAAGTACATTCCCTACAGTTCAAGCCTTGTTACATAAAATGTTAAAGAAAAAGAAAAACCAACGGAATTGTGTGATGGATCAACCGATAGAGGAGAAACACATGGTTTCATGCAACAAGTGAGACATGTACTCTTGTTAGCATGAGGAGATTCTTGCTAGACTATGTCATGCTACAACAACTACATCTACATGATGAAATTGATGGACAGTCTCTCACACTCAAATCTTTTTCTTTGTCTCACTTTCTCTCTCACTCTTTCTCTCTTTACAATTTCTAGCTGATAAGTACCTTATTTTGCAGAGTGAGCATGGCGCCGTTCTCACACAAAACACGGACTATTTGCATGTAGCCATGCCAGGCAGCACAATGGAGTGGGGTTTCACCAAGCTAGATAACAAAATCACATGGGTTAGGACATGCAAAGCATTAGTTCCAATCTATATTGTTAATAACAACTATTTCAAATGTCAAACCATCAAAAAATTGTGAGACCAAATATAAGGAAGTAGAAACTTGCATTGATTTATGTTCAGATGCCAAAAACAATCTCTCGCCCTAGGATCCAAGACTATAAGAAATATCTATTGACAAATATCACTCCATAGTAATTTGGTCTGATGAAATGTTACTGGCATATGTCAAATGTAAAGTAGAAGCTTGTAGATGGAAAGGCTGGCTACCACTGTCTTGCCACTTTCTCAAACCTTCCTCCCTCTCTCCACCCCATCCCATCTCAAACCAAACCGTCTTACAAGAATTAAATCATTAATATGTATAAAATATCTTTTGAATGGGTCATTCTTTACCAGATAGATGATAACTTTCTTCCACCATGTAATACCTAACTTTGCTATCAGTGATAGTAAGGATCAGCGAGATTTTCTCAAGATTGGTGACTTTTTTTTTTCTTCATCCAATTCAAAATGTTTAGAGAAACAGATTACATTTTAAACCCTTCTTCTATTTGCTAGAAATAACCAGACCAAGGATTAGAATTGAAAGGGATAAACATCACTTGGGTGGTAATACACAGCAAACACTGGGAGTGAAGGCAAAATGAAACCCAAACTGGGACAAAGTATTTTCACCACTCATCCCTTGGACTGAGTCAAAAGTGAGTCAGTAAAATATCATTGCATGGTACTCTCTCATATTAGAATCTTCATATATGCACTTTGTTCCCACAAGGAATGTATCCTTTCTCACCACTCCAGAATGATACACTGAATGCATAATTACTCCATATAATCTAGGTTTGTATAGCTTTTCATTTTTCATTTCCAGTGATGTGAAAGCTACTGAAAATCCAATTAAATTTCTGGATCATAACACTTTAAATATCACAGTGCAAACTCCTCATATCTCAGGACAAAGAAGTTGATATCTTCAATAAACCCTTTGTTTCACTGCAAGGCATTTTCATATTCCCCTACAGTGGGCCATTGCCAGTGCAATGTTAGTGCACTGCCATGTATCATTTTTCTTCACTTTTCTTAGCATGCAATAATGAGAGCAACAAAACTTCTGTTGAAACAAATGCCATCAAAGCCCTAGGCTTCAGTTACCACAAAATGACTGACAATCATGAAAATCAAAGTAATGACTGAAAAAAGGGAAAAGCTGATCCTTCCAGCTCTACATGTCTACTGTTTTGCTGACATAACAATAACAGAGAAAGCAACAAAACATTAGTTGTCTGAGTTTGCCCACAGGTGAAAACAAAATTAGATCTTACTGTCAAAAAGAAGTACTTGAGAATTTGAAACTGACTGTGTCACAATCAAATAAGAGTAATACCCTAAATTACCCTTACTTCCACTGTTTCTTTCCTCCTTGTCAATAGTCTTCCATAGTCACATCTTGATATCCTGATCCCACCCAACACAAACAACATCACAGCCCCCAGTTTAGTATAGGGCCACAAATCAAAATGCTCATGACTCTAACCAACCACTGAACTGTTTGAGGGTCATATGAAAATGATGACTTCTCCATATGTAATAAAAATAAAATGAATTTTTGGGTCCTACAGTAGCAACGAAGAAGTGCAGCAACAAAAAAATGACAAGACTTACATTATCGAAAAGATTAATGTTGGCGTCCACACTACAAAGGTACTCCACAGTGGCTGTGTGGCCGTAGCGTGCAGCTACATGGAGGGCTGTCTCACCAGACTGCAAGATAAACATCAATGGATTTTGATAAGATGTCTATTATGCTTTTCCATAATCCCCTTCAACCAACAAGGACCAGAAATTTGCATGCCTTTAAAAAGTAATATTTTTGTCATCATTTCCGACAACACAAAACTTGGTAACCTAACTTAGTAATGTATTATATGTGATTCAAACCAGTGCACACAGGAGAATAACAATCAATGTTTCTCTGGAATTCAGTAACAAATCCTTTCAACATACTACATATCATTGTGATGCCACTTTGCTTCAATTAACATAAATAAATTTTCAGCAAGCTCAAATTTGATCTATACCATAGCCAAGAGGTTACTCCATCTAACTGCCTCTGGGTATCTCACTTCATAATCAAGCACATCCACTCTTGCAATTAGGTGTCTCTGTTACTTTATTCTGATTTAAGTTACTGACTATTTAGTTTTCTTGAACATGTAAAAGAGAATCTGGATGGCCACTCCAAGCTTTTGTCCTAGCTGCTTAATAACTGACCCTTCATAAAATCTGTATACATTTATAGTCTGTGCAACACATGTGCTTTTACACACCTTGTTCTGTGTGTTGATAGGAACCCCTGCCTCCACCAGACACTTGATGATCTCTGTGTGTCCTTGGCGTGCTGCCCAGTACACAGCACTATCACCTTGCTGTAATGTGGACCAGGAGAAAACAATAAACCATAGGACACAGGAAAGTCAGCAATGGAAGGAATCTTACAGAATGCAATGCAAAGTGCCAAACTTTTTTGTTGTTTCTTAATCTCAGAGGAACAATCAGGTCATAAACCACATGTTTATCAGATATGTGAACCTACTCGTGTCCCAAACAGCATTATCTTCAAGATAATGTCTTCACTTGTCAAGGTTGATATACAACTGCCTGTACTTCCATTTCCATTACATCCTCAATCTAAACTTTCTGTTCTGGCCCCTTTGAGAATTGAAATATATCTCCTGCTCTTCTATATTCTACTAGAGGCAACAGCAACATGGCCTTGTCTCTGGGACCATGTATACCATAGTGTGACTCTTTTAAGGCTCTTACAGCCGATGGATATATTGAAGAAAACTCTCCAGACCCATTATTTGTTATAGGTTTTTACCATTCTCCTCATATCAAATAAACAATATCATCAGCTTTTACATACCTACATTTCTAACTAAAGACTTTCACTCACACCCCCATTCCCACTCCTCTCTTTAAACCCGTCATCCCTATCACTGGTCTTGTCCTTATCTAACATGGCCTTGGTCTCAGTGGTTTACCCACAGTAAGCTAAATCCTGGCATAAATCCATATCACAATGTGACTATTGTAAGGCTCTTACTGTCTATCTATATATCAAAGAAACTCTCCCGGCCCTTTATCTGTTACAGGCTTTACAGGTTTTTACATCACCTATATGCCTACATTTTTAACTCAATACTTTCAGTCTCACTTTCCTTTTCCACCCTTCTCTTTAAACCTTTCATCTTTGTCATGGTCAATTAACAAATAAGCCCATCTTTTCTGCAGGTCAGCTTGTTAGTTTACAACCCCTTTCCCTATCCTCCATGAGGTCAGTTCTGTCCAGCCTGCATCTCAAGTGATAACCTTTAAACTTCAAGCTTTCCAGCATACAATACCTTGTCTTTGATGGAAATGTCTACCCCTTTGGCCAGCAGGAACTTGAGAACATCCACATGCCCACCACTGGCTGCCATGTGCACTGCAGTCTCACCATGCTGTGACATAAACAGATCAAACAATTGCTAGAGCTGAGTATTAGTCATTTTAACACAGTAGATTTTTATAATTTGTAACTGATGTAGCACAAGGTATAACATTTCTACTGCTTGTCTTAGGGCTAGCAAGTTTAAACCAGACCCTTCACTGATCCAGGGCAAGACTGTTTTTCAATGAAATGGACAGATCAATATTTTAGCACAGCTTGTCACATGAGACGCACAAGCAATCTCTGACAGTCCAACGCCCGCTAACCATAATGGAGAAACCCAGGAAAGTCATAATGCACAGTTGTGCCAGCTTTCATCCTTTTTTTCTTTTCTATACAGCATCCACAGTTATGCAAGCTCTGTCTTAATTTGGTATACAGCACTGGCAGCTATGCAACCTTTGTTCATATTCTGGAATAGAGCGTCAGCATTTAGGCAGGCTTTGAGTTTTACTCACTGTTCATCCCTCACTAATTTATGTCTATGTCCTTACAAAACCTATTGTCCTTTATATTCTGTTACTGTCACAGGTGAGAAAGAAACTATTCAGTATTAACTTTACCTTTATCGGGCTGTGATAACTACAGTCCCCTATTCATGAAAAGTTATTTCCCTCCGTGATGTTTGCAGTCTTCTGCATGCACCAATGAGCTCAACCTAAAGCTACTACAGATATGCCACATCATTATTTTTTTCTCCCATGATACAAATACATGCCATAAAAATATAACTGAAATGAACATACTGGGATGGCTTGAACATCAGGAAAATTTCCAGCTACTGGGAAATTACTGTAAACCATCTTTCCAGCACTGCAGATAACTAAAAAAAATCTCTCAACTGTAGACATAATAAAGGACCCCTTCAAACAAAGATTTCACTCTTCAACCTTACTGAAGTTCTGTTGTGGGGTTGGGTCATATCTACATAACCAGTAAAGTTGTCTTACCTTATTTGCTGTGTTGAGGTCAATGTTGGCTGCCATCTCTGAGAGCTCCTTCAGGCCGTCTACATTCCCTTCCTCTGAGGCACAGAACAAGGCCGCCATGACAAAGTTTTCAGCTTTGTCCTGAGGAAGACAGAAAGCAGGTTGATGGTTACATAGAGAAATACAACCAGGATTTAACAATTCAGCCTTGTCCTCTTGTCCTGTAAGAGACAAAAATAGTGTTGATTGTGTTGATTGCTGGCGGCTGATGAAAATATAGCCAGGATATTGCAATCAAGCTGGAATATCCTGAGGCTGGCAAAAGATTGAGCAGCTGGTGACTGTGGGGAAAAAACAGGGTAAAATATGTCAACTTTTTTTTTTTCTGGAGGAGAACACAAGAACAGGCCCTAATGTGGATAAATGTAATCACAAAAGAACAATTGCTGCAGATAAGCAGATAGTGAGTGAAGAAAAAGTATGATCTATGGCATTCATTCCCAACTTGGCTCTGGAAAAACAAACAAAACATACTACTGCTGCATGAAATGGACACATCAACACAAACTACAATAAGCCTATTCTGCTGATGAGAAACACGGAACGTTACTGCACCTTCTAAAAAAATTAAAAGAAAATAGCTGATCAGGGTGAGCAAAATAAATACGCAATATTTGTCTGCAAAAGGAAAAACGAACAAGACCTGCTCCTTGCTACACAAACCAAGTGAATTATTCATCTCCGTCCGGCTTCTGACTGAGTAGTTTGTAGAATAGGATGCGCCTAGAAGAGCCAGGTCGCAAAATGATTTGACAATGTTAGCCTGTTAAACGACACAGGCGACACACAGCAGGGGAATGTCAGTTCTATGACTCAGTCTTCAATCATTCTGAAAAGTGCAAAAACCTCTCGTTTTGTTGATACAGGTTATTATACCTTGGTAAATACACTTCGGTGAGATTTACTCTGTCAATTTATGTGTGTTGAATTATTTGGGAAAGAGAATTTAATTCTCATCTGTCAACATTTGGTCAGTTATATCATTGTGTGAGTATAATTTAGCGGTCATTATGACCAAAAGAAAAAAAAAAAAAGATCAGCTCAGCATATCTGTAGCAAGAGCACGCGTTGCTCATTTCATGAAATATTAATGACGAGAGAGAGAGAGAGAGAGAGAGAGAGAGAGAGAGAGACACTCACAGCTGTTGGTACATTGCTAGCATAATGATATGCCTGATTATTCTGGTTGTTCGCCTTTGGTAAAATTTGACGAGATGGAATCTGTAGGTTCCGAAGTGGAAGTAATATTATCCCATATACAACTTTTGCAACTGCTGTAGACTCCACGGAAGGCAAAAAAACTAATGAAAAGCTTGACTCATTTACAGCCATGACGTCTAAAGGAATGGCCGACGTGGCTGAGTGAGTGAGTCTGGGTGTGCCTTAACAGTATGGCTCATGGCGAGTACATAATATACACTAGCTGGTCCTTGCCTTAGGTGTATCGGGGAAACAATTAGGTATACAGTATACAAATAAATTTATACCTTCTGATCCCCGAACCTGAAACTTTCAAGCATGTTTACTATGTGTCATGTTTCCAGGCAAAGCCCCATTAAACTCTTGTCTGAGTAGGTCTCCAGTCAGACCACAAACATATCAACTTTTGAAAGTACGATGGTCACAATATAATGAAGAACACCATACCAAGCTTAACAACCAGGAAGTCAGAATTAAAAGAACAAAAGAACTGCGGAAAACTGCTCCCAACACCAGTCTTCCCAATAAATTGCTCCTCCGTTTTATCTTAAGTCTCAATTTTTCAGACAGAATTTATAAAAAGCCCACTATCTCATTAAAGATATTGTACTTGTAAGAAAAGATGACTGTATTATCAAAACTTGTCATCTTTACATTGCGTGTTTTATCATAACAGTACAGACCGTGGCCTGTGGCCGTATGCATAATCCATACGTTAAATAACGTACTGAGTTAACTACAGAGAACACCACTTATGTTTTGGGAGTTTCCCCGTAGTTGCCGCAGTGCGTTAACTAACATAACAATTATACATAAGGGCCACTGCTGTGACTGCTGTGACTGCTGTGTAGGGTCGAGAAGAACACGGAGACAGAGTTAGGTATACTAATTGGACGCTGAGCTTAAGTTTTATAGACGTTTTACTCCCGATCTCACCCATCACGAGTTGACACATAACCATGCTCTTCGTGAAACACGGCACATCTTTTAAAAGGAAAAAAGGTTCGTTAAAAATGCCACAAACAAAAACCTTCACACCTGGCCCATCGTTCCTTCAAGTTTAGACAACACCAATAACAACCAGGCCAAGACACTACCATGTATTTACCAAACACTCATTCTAAGGGGCGTGGTGGACCAGCACAGAGACATCATTATTATGTTAAGACAGTGACAAAGAGGAAATGACACATCTTTGTGTGCCCTGAAAGACATTATTAAAGGCTGACTGTCGTTAAAGGATGTAGACAACACAGCCGACCACAACGCGCTAAATCATTATATTGCCTAAGGTGGCGAGCGTCGGGACAAGAGAACGTAATGTCACTCGGTGCAGTGCTGGCAATCCACGCTAATGACAATTCTGTGTCGCTACACGGCATATGCCTATAGAAGAACAATAACAGAACGAAAAGATGGGTATATTTAACGTCTGTGTCAGATCCTTCCAAAGTTCATGATAATCCTCAATTATCAGACCTACAGTATCTTGGACAGGGGGGAAATTAAAAATTATTGAATCCCCGAGTGAAAATGTAAGTTTACGAGAGCAGTTGACAGAAATGATAACATGTGCATGTCCTCTCCGATATGTGAAACATTGTTCCTACTTGCCAATCTTATAGGCAACTACAAAACACTGCAAAAGCAAGACGAAAACTGTGAACTTCTTCGAACATAGAACAAAAAATACTTGAGACGAGAAATAATCTTTCAAATGACAAAATAAGAGCTGCATCGCAAAACTAGAGTTAATGACACATGACATTAAATATACGGTCTGACACCTCACTAAAGACAGCCAGGCTGTCATAATCATACATTCATAAAACATAGTTTACATGTAAACTGATGTGAATAATTCAGAATGCATCTTCTACCTGGGAACAAAATATCAGATATGGTGACAAGAAGAGCGACATCAGCCAGATGAATCAGATGAAAGAGCATTGATTCCGCGGACATACAAGAGACGAGAGTGTATGTGGCATAGACTGGCGTATCCTTTATAAACTCTGGAATATGAAAAATTTCCGTTCGTGGGGTGCTTTTACACAAGATAATTAGTGCATTGTGCAATCCCTTCACCATTATCCCAAAGGTATACTCTTGATGGACACTTTCATTAAATCAACAAAATACACTAAAGAGTTTTACTGTTGCACAGGGAATAGATGCAAATTCTTTTAAATTTCACATCGATCTGGATCTAGTGCGAAAAGTAGGATAAATCTAGGTGTTACGTCATCAAACACTTTCATATAACTTATAAGATGTGTTTACCATGTATTTATATGAAAACGGATGAAATGCTCAACTCCGGACCATACACGACCAGTGCGAAATGTATGATAGATCTAGATGTTACATCACCAAATACTTTCATTTAGCTCTCAAGAGAAGTATAGATGAACTATCCTACTGAACTCACAAGTGGAGTATACCATGTATTTATAGCAAAAGCGGATGAACTGCTCCACTGAACTCCGGCCCATCCAATTGCTGGGCTGACCTCCTGTGCACTGACTGATGGAAGATTAGAAAACCCCAGGTTCTCGTGACCAGATCAGCGCGGCTGCTTCCAGAATAAGGGATTTCAGCCTGCGGTATGCATACCCCTCTAACAGCATGAAAGGAACTGAAGCAGATTTTAACAAGCATTGTCTCCATTATACTTGAACTCTAGCTGATATCATATCAGCTGTCATCAAATCTTTTATGTGTATGACATAGACCGATAAAGAGACGCGGATAAGCTAAATGTTTTGGCCGGTTAACTTCAGGGGTCGGCGGAGCCTTAAAAAGTTAATAGCCCTCCTCCGGCGACTCGTCTGGAGTGAGAAAAATAAAAATAGCACGATAAGTGCTCGGATATCCGCGACTCGCGACGACTGCTCAATCTGTTACTCACCCTTGCTTAATCAGTAATCTCACACCGTCGCAAGACTTACGTCAATTCATTAGCAGCCAATAGTGCAGGCGGATGCCTAAAATATATGCGAGAACCGGGAGCAACCAGTCGACATGGTGCCAGTCTTCATGAATTCTCAGCTCGGGTCATGGAGATCAGATCACGTTTATCACGTGAGAAAGTGGTGACAAATAATTACCACTATATCAAGGTTACCACTGTCACGTCTGCCAGCGTCATCGTTAATCGTCATCGCAACATTACCATAATCACCGTCATCATCATCATCTTTGACATTAACATCCCCATCAACATCATAACTAGAGGCACTGTTATCGCATACTTTTACTGCTCTGAGAGAGAGAGAGAGCAAGCAACAGAGAGAGAGAGAGAGAGAGAGAGAGAGAAATCCGCAAACGCTTTTTTTACATTCTTTCATCTAGTTCGCGCTCTATAGGAAATCCATCCATCCATCCATCCATCCATCCATCCATCCATCCATCCATCCATCCATCCACCCATCCATCCATCCATCCATTCAGATTGACAGACTTGACAGGCAGGCAGGCAGGCAGGCAGGCAGGCAGGCAGGCAGGCAGACAGGCAGGCGGACGTCAAAAGGGCACACGTACTGATATACAGACAAAGCCTACTTCTTGTTGCATGTCTGACACTCGTTTCGGTCTTTGCACAACCCCCGTATCTTTATGCCCGAACTTTCAGACTGCGTACTAGTCAATGCAGAAAATATTGATTACTACGCTGACAATAAAAATACTGTAATGTGACCGCAGACAAAGTTATGAACGTCTGTACGTAGATTAAGACGGTTACAATGACCCATACCAGTGACACAATCACAAAATTCCACTAAGCGGGAATATTATAGCAGTAATACTTTTACTGGTGTTATTTTTCAGAGAGCAAATACGAGTATATTATTATACAGCAGGCTATAAACTGCTCGCTATCTCCATTCTCTTCTCAACCGCTCNAACCAAAACAAAGTCGGTCTTTGATAAATTATAATGTCAAGGGTCAGCATTTCCCTACAGGCCCCACTTCGGATTTGCTTCTGTCGTGATGTCCCCTCCCCCCTCGCCCCCTTTGCAGTGATGTACATGTTACCATCTTCAGCAAAGTGATCGGTAATAAATTTTAATGTGCACAGACCAACCGCGGGGGCAGTAATTAAAGATGAACTTCCGCATTTCTTGTCTTTCCACGCGTACAGGTACGAACGTCGGTATGTGTGTGTGTGTGTCTCTCTCTCTCTCTCTCTCTCTCTCTCACACACACACACACACACACACACATACACACACACACACACGCACACACACATACACATGCGCGGACACAATACATACACATGGACATCCATAATCTTTTTATGCCCCCCGCCTCAATACTTGTTTTCCCCTTATTCTTTCACTGCAATCTTCCCATGGCCAAAAGATTCCTCCAACTCATTCACAAACACGACACCCGTCTCACAAACGAACTGTGCGCGTGCACACACATGTAACATTAACGGTCCACAAAGACATTTTTCCTCAACCTTTTCAGAGCGTAATCTCAAAATAACGGGATGCCCATTATAGCTGCTTTATCGCGTAACTCCAAAATGTTGCCCCAAATTTCGGACAAAAACTCCAAAGCTCAAATTCTGGACGAGTGAAAAGCTGTGTTGACACGACCTGATGGATATGGAATATTCTTCCTCATAAGAGATTTTTTTTTTCAACCAGACACAATATTCAAAAGGTTGGGAATGCCTTGAACAGTCGGTACTGCAAGCCAGTAGCTGAGAAAATTCGCCAAACTTGCTCGGTCTTGCGATTCTTGCATCACCTAGAAGGGTTAAGGTAGGAGGATAACTATATCGGCTCCGCCTATAACACTGATAAATAGACATACATATTATGTACACAGACATATATTACAGTCTTGGCTGGCAAGCAAACATAGGATTAGGAACTGAGAGACAGACACGCAGAGGGTCAAACACGTTCACAGATTCGTCTACGAGCTGACAAACACCATGTGGGGACTGAGGAGAGGGAGATAGTGGAAGGATGGGCGATTCCACAAATTCTGGAATCGACTCGATTCCACGTGCTTTGAACCCCAGAATCGGGCAATTGAGTACGATTCCAAGTATTTGCTAGATTTAGCGGCTTACAAATAGAAGATTGAGGGGGATGCTAGACTGTCAATCTAGGATACATAAGTAACTTTCAAGGAGCTAAGTAATGACAAAAATTTCACTTTCTAAGTACTTTGTATTCTTTAATATATTAGTTTACTTTAGAACTGAAGAGATCGGGATGGCTAAAGAGATCAGCCCGCGTATGTAGGAGTAAGAGGGTTTGCGAAATCCAAGATTTCGAGTCCCTGATGTTTTAACGACTCTGTGCAGAGAGTGAAAATTTGATAATGAAGTCGCGCAAAACTAGCGTGCACTGCCAGATGACTTCAACGTGGAAAGGTGAACGAGATTTTAACAATTTTGTAATCGTATTTGTAGAAATGGGGTAACACCATTAAAACTAGGCATTTCATTGAGAGAATACTACCTAAAATTCAAAATCTGTCAAATGTCTCATATAATAATTGCCAGGATTCATAAAACTGAGGTCTACATAGAAGTATTTGGAATGGATTCCATCTCAGTGTTTCTAAACGATTCCACTCGATTCCTGATGTGGACTCGAGACTGCCTGGAAAAAAAAAATCGGTCCATCCCGAAGATAAAGATGTAGCCATGGCTAATATGCGGCTAATATGTGAGACGACAAGATGGTAGGTCTGGGGAAAGAGTAGAGCTCTCATGAGGAGCCGGCACAAAGCACTGCAATACGGTTAATATTACATGATTGGCATTAAGGGTGAAGCGAAGACAGGCGCAGGGAGAAATGGAAAGAGAGAGTGCAGAAAAATCAATATCCATGTCTTCAGAGACAAAACAGATAACGTGGACTGACCCCGTGCGGCAAAAGCGTGCCAATGATATACGCGTGAACGGTATTCTTGTATCAAGTGTTCAAGTGAGACAGATGAATCATGCTCATCTGACCTAAAGCTGTTGTCACTAGTCTAGGTCCAAGTAATTTTTTTTTTCCCCACGAGCGGGGGGCACGGTGATGTCCACAAAAGAATGCCTGCCCAAAAGCGCATCAGCAGCTACTCACAAGATTATACTTAATCTTTGAAGATAACTGGTTCTGGGAAGAGATTTATCTAACAAATAAAATTCAAAATCTGTGGCTGGATTTGCTTGTAAATTTGTATGGTATAGAAATTCACATCGTTTCGAGTACGGGGTCTCAAATTTTCGAGACATCCTGAAATGGCGAGGAAGAATGCGTAAACGATGTATCGTAAGCCTCGTTTTGCTCCCTTGGGGCCCCAGGAAATTTAGAGAGGCTCTTCTATGCTTAAACCAAAGCAATGAAATTATCGGTTACACAGTGAGGAGAGGCAGGGCAAGTTTTCATTGGCTGACAAAGACGGCAAGCGGTGTATCATGCTTACCGATTGAATGCATAAAATCAGTCTCTGCAATAAAGAGTTACCAAGTTGACACAATGAAGCAAACTTACTTCGATGGATCTGATCACGCTGATCACAATATTTTTTTTTTATAAGACAAATATAAATTAATGCTTGCAGATGTAAACTGGTGGCTTGCTTCCCAAAATTATGTAGATCTACCCGCAAATATACGTATTAATCCGCTAATGACCCTCTGACTGCCACCTTGCATAATATGTTCACACAGTAATATGCATGTAAGCACTAATGAGATCTAAGTTACATTTCTCTCTGAGGTTCTCTATAAACAAATATATTAGTAGCTCCAATGCAGACCTTTGGCTCACAACCTAAATCTATAACAACCATTGCACCACTGAGGCGATCCGCTGTAAAAGTGCGATGTATTGTACTGTAAACTGCAATATGATTTTCCGCCCGCACTCTCCAAATTATATATCATGAAATAAGCAGTTTTGTGATCCCCCACAGAGTGTTAGCAGCTGTGCGCATATTATTAAACCCCGAAACTAAATCTAGATCAACTACTGCGTTTATGCAGTGACCCTTAGTGCGAGTGCATTAGACTGCAGTACAAGTGCATTGTCGCCTTCATTCTGGCTCATCTCCCCGACATTCCGTACTATGGGAAAAAGAATTAAGCCGTTTTGTGATCACCCACGGAGAGTCATCATGACACACAAAACAAGATTTCGAACTGTAAGACCCAATGTTATGACGGCCATTAATTCGTCCACCATCACTGTCACGCGCCCAGGAATCTAGCTATCTATCTCCTCGATGGCCATTCATCACACGTTTTTATGATGACGGTCATTGACAAAGTGCAGTGCGTCCGGTATTAAAAACGAGCACATGGCAGTCGGTGCTAAACAGGGCAAGCTATTATGCCTTGGTCCAGAAATACACGCTATGAAGCTTGAAGTTACTGTTTCACACTCCATGATGGAGTGCAGTGGACGCCATGGTTACACCAACGAGAGCTCTGGGGTGACAGTAGAAAGCACCTGCCTTGATTAAGAAAGATGGGGGCACGCTGGATAGGCTATAAATTAAGTACATATGAATATTTCTTTCTTTATGAAAACTAGCTGGTATCCGGTTTTACACTTGGTTTCGAAACATACTCATATGACAGGACACCAACAAAACAAGCAATAAGAGCATCTAGACAAGATAACACATTATTCATCATCGAAGCCATGTTTTCGTTGAACTTTACAAGGAAATTTGAGTGAGAGTGATTCATTGCTGCAAGCGTGCATTATTTTGTTCAAAAATGCAAGAATGATTGACGGATGAAGATGTATTTTTATGACAGCATAAAGTAGTATTCATCGCCAACATCGTAATTGTGTTGGTCTTGATCTACAAATAGTAATATGAAATACATATTATTCCTCTTCACTCTGGTTTTAATTTCTTCCATTTACATAGAGCACAGTAGTCGCTATTCATCGCCCCCTTTAACCACTACAGTGGCCGTATGCATAATCCATACGTTAGTTAACGTATTGCGTTAAGCACAGTGAGCACCACTAATATTTTGGGGGCTTCCCGTGGCTACTACAGTGCGTTAACTAACGTAAGGATTATGCATACAGCCACAGGTGTGTCAGTCCCTTGATGAAGGAAGGACAGGCTTACGCCACAAAGCTATGCTGACAACTTACCTAAGAACTACGGTGGTCTAGATTTAGTATTTACCTAAGGACTAACGAGAGGGAATTTCCAACGCAACATTTCGGCGAAACTATACCATCGAGTGAGGGACATTGAAAGTGTGCGCCCTTTGAGGCAAATAGACTGAAAATGTACGCGTTTTCCACCGCTCACTGATCTCAGTGAGTTTTGATCGTTGCAAAGAAAAAAGAAGAAAAAAAAACCGATGTTATGCATGATCTAGCATATTAATTTGCCCATTACATCCTCTCCAATCTTTCCGAGTCAGCCAATCAGGGCGGGCTGATAATCTCGTATTAGCTATGGTCTTAGGATCACTGAGTGAAGGAGTGAGTAATGCTCATAGTTACTGGTAAACAAGTGTGGTGATTAGAAAAGAGAGCTGCGAAATAAATAAACAGTGCGCGGCGCTGGCCTATTTAAGCCATATTGAAACCTCGTCTGACCTAGTTCAACCACGCGGAAGGTTTTTGTTTTCAGCCTTTTTATTTTCGGAAAGGTCAATTCTTAGATCTAGAATAATGCGTGCCGAAGAATGTAACTACGTTGACTCATGAATGTTGCCCCTAACCTTCGATGGGAATGATAAGGAGGCGAACGGGAACCGAACAGGAACTATAAATTTATAGTGTTTTGTTGTTGTTGTTGTTGTTGTTGTTGTTGTTGTTGTTGTTGTTGTTGTTGTTGTTGCTGTTGTTGTTTTCGCGAGGATGTAACTTTCGCGAAAAACGGAAATGGCTTGTGACGAGGATCTTATTTTCACGAGCCCCGCATGGTGGTTTCTTACGTGGATATGAAGGCATAATATTGTAACATAATCCGAAATAACTTTACAGGACTCCCGATGAAACACATTTTGCAAGAAAAACGAGAGGTTGCAATCAAAAATATCAACTTTTGAGTGTTTCTTAAGGGTTACCGCTATCTATACAAATGATTTAATGGCATTGAGCCCACTGAAACGTTTTGGACGGAATTTTTTTCACAGAATGTAATTTTCACGAGTGAAGCTCAACTAGCAAAATTCGTGAACAATAACATCCTCGCGGAAAAAATAAAGTGTCTTTTACAGTAATGAGTAAACGGGGAGAGCAACAACGAGAGAGAGAGAGAAAGAAAAGCAGGGGTGAGGCAGTTCAGAAATGAAATGATGATTATGACCCCTTGGGCAAACTATGATGGCATGCCGTTATAAATGTATGGAATGTAACACCTACACACCCAGACGTTACAACAAGGCTACACTGGCTACAAAATTCTTCTCTCCCTCATACGAACTGCGATGGTTTGCTTTCTAGACGTCTGATAAGAGGAGAAGGAGGAGAGGGGACGAAAGAGTGGAACTACTGTCATCGGAGGGGAAAGGAAAATGGTGAAACCTGTTAGCAACGACCACTTAAGGGACCGGGGTTACAGACCTGAAAATCAGTTTCCCAAGTTTGTGTGGAGCTTTTTATGTTCTCCAACCATGTAGCCCTGTATGTAAGTGGGTTATTTTTTTCCCGAAAATTTTCAGGTTATTGAAAAAAACAAAAGGAAGCCATGAAGATTTTGAACTAGACTGCTGTTTATAATCAAGTGGTTTTTTCTTTTTTTCGCTGTTACATACCCATACCAACACCAAATAAATGAAGCTTAATACTGATCACTCCTGAGTATCATGATTGGACGGGTGGTGAAACCTCATGTACATAGATGTTCATATTCAGGCGCGAGTTTTCGATTGTTATTGTAAGGACAGACACGGGATGGGCCTCTGACCCATGCCTGCCCAATGAACAGAGGTGAATAGTTTTTAGAAATGTAGCCTAATAAAGAAAATAGGGTTCCAACCAAAATAAAGCAAAAAATGAATAGTTAAATCATATTAGAATTTGTCTCCAGAGATCTTCATCCGCATGTGCAGGATATACCGGCAAAAGAGGGACTTCACAATCCTGAAGCTGCATGAATGGCTTCCAATAATGCCAATAATGATGCGGTTTACAAAACAAAAGACTCATAGATCCTGTGACGATCGGATTCATAGAGACGGATGGCCATCATTAAAAACATAATTTTCATGTAAGATTTATTTGGACATGAGTCCAGGCGCGACCATCCATAACAGCCAAGCCGCGGTCACTGGGTCGACTGTAGTAGGAAGGTAGAAGGGTATGATTCAGTAAAGGGCATGGTCTATCGCTGGGACAATACAATAAATTGACTTGGCAGACTAACAACTCTCCACGGAGGCATGGGAAATTTGTGATAAACCAGAAACTGCAGCTGGACGACATTTTCGTCTTTCTTTTACTTCTACAAATTTGCAAATAAGCGAACAGCAGTTAAATGGACAACTTTTCTGCCACGAGTCTCAGTCGACGCTCTGGACAGTTCCAAATTCCTGTGCAAGACAAACTTCAGGTCATAGTGTCAACACTAACAAATTACCGGTTGAAGCTGAAAGCAGTGAAAGCAGAGATTTTCAGTATCTTAACTGTTTGACGTGCCAAAATTATTATCAACCCTGACAAAGATAGATTTTATGGCACCCAAGGTTGATCCGCGCTGGGGCCAAACGTTACGGGGATAGCTCTAGGGTTCCTAAAGTCAACACAATTATGTATCAGGGAGAACAGGGGGTGGGCTATGTCAGAACAGATATTGGACAGATTAACTGCAGGCAAACACAAGCCAGATTACACGCCAGGAGGGAAATGTCGGAGTCCAGTTTTGAACGCTTGACGGGTTTAAAGATCTCATGTGGTCACCTGGCTGTTAGCTTCAGCAGAGTGTGAACTGTTTTGGCTGGTGGAAACACTTAGTCTTGATCGGAGAAGAGGATTTTCGTTTTATTACGATCCCCTGCTGACAGTGTTAGCTAAGAGCAGTCTACACATTCTCCATTACATCAATTACTTACGGAATGACTTAAGGAGAATAGAGTGTTTTAATTTCTTCACTGAAGACAGATGAGACAATTAGAAGAGCTACATCAACTAGAAGTGTAGATTGCGGCGTGAAGGTTCGAAAGAAAACAGCATAAGAAGACCAACATTTGGCAAGAAAGATTGACAATATTTGACCGACCAACTGACTGTGCGACCGACCGACCCACCGATCGAAGGACCGACCGACTGACTGACTAACTGACTGACTGACTGACTGAGCCACTGTAATACAGACGAGGGAAAAAAAAAACAACAACAATCAAGTTGAATCACATAATTATTTAGGAGCAGCGAGACTGAATAGGGGAATCAGATTTCATTTGCATCTTACAATTTGAACCTACAACACATCACACGCTTTCTACGCGGAAAGGCATAGAAAACATGACACTTCTGTCACCTTAGCTTTCTTTTCCCCTTCATTGTTTGAGGTGATTTTTTTCATTTTTCGTTCCGGGTTTCCACGAACCATCCCTGCCATAATCCTCCATTCTATCCCCACTCTCTTCACATTCCCCTATTTTTCATCCCTCCCAACCTTAAAAACAGCACACGAACAAGCCACATACCGAACCCGTCTCTTTCCTTTTAGCCTAATCTTTCATATTGTGACACAGATCGAACTAAAGCCCCGTTACTGTGAACGCACCTTAGAGGGGCTCCTGGGGATTTCCACATCCGCTTTAACACTCATCTCTCCCCTCTTTATCTGCCCTTAACCCTCACCCTCCCTCGCCTCCCCTCCACCTTCTCTGTTCTCGTCCAATCTTATTGTCTTCTGAAGACAACACTGAAGTCCATTAGGTATCGTATTTCTCGTCAATCTCTCCAGATGGGGTTTATCATTAATTTTATTCAACACAGCTGTGCTGCTGGCTCCGACCCAGGTCCGAAAGTTTACCGTCCTCGGAATGTCCAAGTGCGGCCAGGCTATGACCACGACCAGGTGGTTAGATATCTCCAGAGTTATTAAGGGTCGTTTTGGTAAGCAGTATCAGAATCGATCCAAAATAGCGCCTTTACGACTTAAGGAANGGGGATGAGGGGGTGGGGGACGAAATAAATACGGCTCTGTTCCATTCAGATCACTGATTTAGGGTTGGGGAGAGGGGGGAGGGAAGGAGGGGTGTTTTAACAGAAAGCATACTTGCCACCATGACTTGTGTATCTGTGTTTCATATGAACGCAGATGGAAAACATTTAAAATAAAATGACAAATAATCCATTCAATTTTCTCTTGTGTGTGCGCAGGTGCATAGGAAAGAGCAAACCGACAGTAATAGCGGCCTGTGTGTATGTTTTAAGTCCGTATGACGCTTAGGCTGAGACAGCTTCAAAGGGACATCCGCAAACATTTAATAAATGGACTAGGATCCTTTCTTCACCGTGATTTTGTGCGAGGAAAGTAGGAAAGACAGCGGCTACAATAAACAGGAAATTAGCGTAAAGAGAGAAAACAAGTTATTTTGAATTAACGTCAAAATATAAAGAAGGTAATTTCAGCATGCCCCACCCTATCTTTTTTCGGAAAAGCGTCTGCTTGACCTTCTCAGAAATCCGATGGCCTTGAACAAGTTGTTGTCAATCTCTCTTTAACGTCAAGTATCGACAACTTCACCCCGATAGGCTTTCCTCGCTACATGTACTTTCCCGGGAGGCAGAGATGATGGAAATAACCTAATTACTGTATAACTATAATGTTATGTCATATTTGTGTTTAGGCCACGTCTGAAGACGTATCTCAGTCTTGTGTTTACGACCTTGGAGAAAATTATTAAATATGTCCCAATGGGGGAATAAATGATTATAAACAAAAAAAAAAAATTATGAAGTGTATTTTAAGGAAAAGGCGCGGCATCCTTAAAAATGTATTGGTCGATACGAGGAAGGATAAAAAAAAAGTGTTTGAAAACGTGTGAAATCTCACATAGTTCAGATCCTTCTACAATGTCCCTTATGATACTAAATCAGTTGCAAATGAAACAATTCTAAATAAGATCCGGAAGGGCACTTTCACAAAACTGATTAATCTTCATTGTTCTTTCGATTTCTGAAAGCAATAAAAGCCTAATTTAAGTTTCAAGGATCCATCTAACTTTTATCGCTTTTAGATACCGAAAGAACATCAAAAGTGGAGGGGTTTTTGATCCACTCTCGTGTATTGTCAAAAACTTGCCACCGTTTTTTCCATCTCTCCACATACACAGCTACATGTACTTGGCTACATAACTTGCGAACAGACAGAATAAAACTCGGTGTAATGCAGACCGTCCTTCAATTCGAACGCTCTTTAGTGAAAAAACCCTTCACAACAATATAATCATAGGTTAACGCCCCTCTTCCTGCATTCAACAGCTCTATTCACTATGATACCCTGTGTTTGTATAGGGTTTGCGAGGCGTGTCTACCGACCAAAGGGGGAAACCGAAATTGAAACTTCAATGTGTGGTATGTGTACACATGCAATCCAATTACTCTCCATAAAAAGAACTATTACTTTGGAATTTATTCACTCTATTTCCTGGCGTAGCTGGAAATTCATATCTTGCCGAGGAAATGAGATGGGGGAGGTCGCATGTACTTTTTACAGTTGAGTTTTCTCTTTATATGAG
>JAWQUT010000138.1:477074-487093 GCA_033807755.1 Ellobium chinense
GGAAGGGAGGAGGAGACTATTTCTTTCATATGAACTATTTTATACAATTGAGTTTGCTTCTTACCGAAGAACAGGTAGATTCCCCACCCACATCCTCGTTAGGTACCGGCTTCGCCGCTGAAATTACTACATCTCTACACGCCATGGCCTCCCACGATAAGAGATCAGTGTGCGAAAAGATGGAAAATTTATTTTTATGTCTCCACCCATCAGACTGGGTCATGGCCCAGAGTAAATCTCGTAAATTACAGGCGGGCCTTGGGAAGCTGATCGAAATCAAACGACACATCAAAATGACCACTGAGGCGAAACATGTCATCGTGCTGCAGCCTACGGCAAGATGATAGAGTATTATCAGCTACTCCAGTGATCTCTGAATTTTAGAGTAGGCTTCAACTATATTTGAGTTAAACACACACACACAAAAATTGAAGACTGTATTCCTCTTGACAAAGCACCTGACCATCCGCCCAAAAATAGGGAGATATCATCAAAAAGAAGGGGGGAGAGGGAGGGTGAGGGAACGTGGGAGGAGCGAGATGGGGGAGGGAGATGGCAAAAGAGGAGAATGAGTAGTGGACCGAGCTCCAACACACTCATCATTCAGACACTCCTATCACCTCTACCGTTTTGCCCAGACTTTCTATCAAGTCTCCGTCTGATTTGATTTAGTGTATTCCGGGTGAAACCGCAAGGCTGGTCTGTGGGCAAGAAGCGAAGACGATTGGATCTGGGGGGAGCAGGAGGGGGGGAGGGGTGCATGACTCTCCATTTCTCTTCTGTATCCCTTGCCTTAGTCTCTTTACCCAATCTTTACATAAAGTTCCGATTACAAGTACGCATTATACAGTAATACACGCAAGAGAACGTTGTGCAGAAATTCAGTAAAAAAAAAAGAACATTCTTCATCAAAGTGATAATGGAGATACGACATGGATACATTACAATTATTTATGACAGATAGGTTAAGTCGAGTTTTGAGCCAATACATTTGAAGTATTCAGTGAAGAAAACCACATGATTAGCTGGACAATTCCCTCATTAATACAATAAACCCTCGATAATGAGTATGTCTGTGTGCTCAAAAAAAATATTAAAACTTATCATTGATACTTAATAACTGAAACATAATATCGAGGTCCTAATTATAAAATAATAATGAACCAGCGCATGATAATCCATAACTTAATTATGGAGTAAAAATAATATTCTGGCATCGAGGTTCCACTGTACGTGTATTTATCGATCATAAAAGAGGGAGTGTCTAAACAGTTTAACATTTATTACGGCGCGATTAAATACAGCGCGTCTAAGTGCTCCATAGTCATGATAATACATATTGAGGAGAAGGTCTGAATGTCAAACGGCTGATCTCAGCATACAACAAATCAACACTAAGCACGATTGGGAACTAAAGATATGATCATGCGGCGCATAAACATTATATTTTCCTGGACTCTTTACTTACAGATTATCTCAGCGATTCGTTATATCTATGTCATTTTAGAACAGGATGTATCCGGCCTTGTAATAGCTGTAAACATTGTAGGTGTGTGTATTAACATTTCCAGTCTGCGCAGAATTTTTATTAAGTTACACTTAATTATAAAGTCAACAGTGACTTCAGCTGTTATGATCACAGCAGGTGTGCCACTTACAAAGGCATGCAAGGCTGTGAGTGAAAAAAGGAGGGGGAGGAAGAGGGGCAGATTGCAGCAGCTTACATGAAGGAACAGATGACAAAACGAGCACCTCTTTCCCCACCCCTGACATTAGAAAGAATTGTGAGAATACTCTGGAGGTCTTCTCCTTACTGTGATATTATCGTGCATGAGTTATACGTGTAGCGTATTTTACTACAATGTTCTTACCTCAGCCAAGTTGAGTACACTCGAGTACATAGCCATATCAATCCGATTAGAACATCCGGGTAGACAGATAAGCCGGGAGTATCCAATAGCACGGTGTCATATTGATTTTGTGATTAAGTCTCACACCCCTGTTCATCTCTGTCACTTCGAGATACCCTCTGGATCCCTTCGGACGTGCGTGAGTAGTTCCTTCACTGTCCACACTTGCATTCTGTCCAACTCTTTCGTTTCACAATCCAGAAAGAACATTTATAATGGACGCAACCAAGGACGGTTGCGGCTGACACTGGAAGAGCTTTTCTCAGGCACACGACTGTTGTAATCATCTATCAGAGAATAAGATTGAACTGTTCTGCCTCCTCTTTCACCAAAGACAGTGGTCATTGGTCAGCGTTACATATTGGCGCGTCCTAGGTGATAACTCACATCATGGCAGGTTATAATTTCTATAACAGGAACAATTATTGATCACTTGCTGTCTCTCCAACCGCTTTAATGGCTTCTATGTTGAAACTGTATTAAGTGCCAAGTTAATCTATGGAGCTTGACACCAAGAATTAAAGATCTAGAAAGGACAAAGATTTATAGATCTATGGTCAGTAGCGTTGCGAGGTGGAGTGGTCAAGTCTAGACGGGCGATGGGAAGCCATAATCCTTTCTGTCCCAGGTCGAGGTCACCCTACAAAAAGTAGTCTATGTATTGGCAGCAAAAGACAACACTAATGTAAATTTTGTGACACGACGTTTTAAAACCAAAGCATTTCCTCCCTCCGACTCAACAAAACTCTCTCGCTGCGCCACTAGCTATGAAAACAAAACATTTACACGTCAGGAAAAGAAAGTGTAAAATATTCTTCTTCCTATCGCGGAGAGCAGCGACAGATACACAGCTCGTGGTCATGAATGTCTTAAGTCTTTGGAATGCCAGCAAGCCGTAACAAACTACACAATGTTCACTGTTCCATCAACAACAGTGAGCTCACCAGAATAACACGAGACCGGTGTGTGAAATGTGAAACAGCTGCGACCACAATGTAAAGCTAGTCACATGTGAATATACATTTAGCCACACAGTCATATGAAAAGTAAAGTTATCACTTATGCATGTATTTATTCTCCCGCCCTCTACAGAAAATGATGAATTTTCAAAACTAGCATTTGCTGTGAATTACACAGGGTACAGCAGTAGTCAGGCTGTCCTCAGAGAGCACAGAAACTTGTTGCACTGTTTTCAAAACCTCCGCGTGTGTTTGAGTATTAGCCTATACCAAGCCCTCGACACTTGCAAGTTTTCACTCTGTTCAAAGTAAGCAGCGCAGCACAGCCTAGACACACATGCCTGCCAAAAAAATAGAAGTAAACGTGTTCGCCGGTCTGAAGCAGTGGCTTTATGAATCACCAAAACATTTCAGACCCCATGGCCCATATAATCTTTTCTGGCTGTGCACTGGTTAAATGTAAAGGCTGTTTGTGTTAAAAGCGCTAATCTCACGCTACTCTATGTTTGGGTTGATGTAACGCAGCGAATACCTAAGACGAGGCTTGTTTCCGACAAAGGCCATTCATGTGATGTTTGATCTACATACACTCTGTCACGGCTTACACCCGGTATGTTCCTTAAATTACCGCTGTAGTTTTAAGTATGGGGGGTATACCTGAAACTTGCGGGTAAATAAGAAATGTCATCATAACAACAACAACAACAACAACAACAACAACAACAACAACAGAAACAAATGACACTTCAGCCTAATTCAACATCAACGTTGCCGCTAGCCGTGTCTTCCAAGAGTTTTATGCAATGCATTACTGCCTAAACTTCTACGTGTATCATCGCCGACTGTTAATCACATGGAGGAGGAAATACCGAAACTACAGAAAAGAATAGTCTACTTGAAACAAATGTTTTAATGAAAATAATATACTGTTGTAGGTTGCTGTTTTCTCCCGGAGACACAAAAACTAATGCACTGTAATCCCGAGTGTTCAGATATCCTTGCATGCCACCATTGGTGGCTGACATTTCCCAGCCAAAGGAATAACACAGTACAATCACGCACGCACAGAGAGAGCCGTTTGTAAACACTGAAGTCACATTTTCGAAATGTCCCGAGCTGACAGGAAGACAATCCTTATGTGCCGAGGTTTGACAGAGGGGGACACAGTCATACACTAGGCCTATGACACTATCAGCGGCCTGGGCCGAGAGCCCAAGCAAACCCCACTAAACCACACTAGTTGAGCTTTCGTGGCGGCCTCAGGGACCTGCGAGTCAAACATAGTCCAAAATCACAGTCCATTTCACATAATGTCGCCCGGGTTTATGAAGGCCCCCGAGCCGAAAGGGACTACTAGTCAGCAAAGCAAATCAGGACTACCGACCGTTCTTCTCACAGGTATAAGGGGCCAAGGGCCGGTCTCTCCCCCCAGGGCGCGGTTAAGTGAACGATGACGACCATATTTGTTTGAAGTGCTTCAGGTTACGATAGGAGGAGTGCGTGGGCTCTTCTCCATCACATTCGCACATCCTGCTGTTTGTGTTCCAATCCTCACCATACAAAACAGTTACTCCGAGTCCTCCATCCTAAACCTCCCGCATAATCGTCAACTGCCTATCACTTAGCTTCCGGCCTCCATTTGCCGTCTCCCTCTCAATCTGCAGAGGCGCTGCACATTGGGGGTGATACGTTGGTTGATGATGACATACTATTACCTCACTTTTTTCCAACAGTTAATTTAAATGAACTATCACGCCGTGGTAAAGTAACGAATATATTATGTTGATCTTGTTCTTGATGATGTGACCAAAGATCTCTCAACTGAAATTCTGTCCATACATGGACAGGCAGGCATGCACCCATCGATGCATATCAAAACCTTGGTTTCACCTTTGTCACACAATGATAGCCTACATGAGGCTGTCTATTAACGGCGTGTTAACAGATATATCAGAGGCGCCTAATCCAACCAAGTCTATGGTCTTAGCGCTTTTGAGTCAATTTTTTTACGAGCATTAGTGATCTCTCGGCTCTCCATGACAGGCTCGCCCTATCTTAATAGCATGGTGGTCCTGATAGAGTTAACGGTGACCACTGCAATATTACAGACTGGGGTCTCCGGCCTGCAACACCAAAACGTGACCCGACCATAGCTTGCTCAACCGCATGGCATTTGGCTTGGGGGTGATAGTGCGTGAAGCTATGGGTCACCAGCTACAGTACTGGGCCCCGGGACTTGAGGTTATGCCATCTAAGCTGCCAATGACGTGCGCTATGAAAACTATTAGAAAGAAACAAGAGAGAGCGAGGGAGAGATCAGCTATCACTGACCAAAGAAGCGTCTTGGGCACTGGACCCAGTTGTCGCTTCCAGGGACTTCTAAGGAGACGGCATGGCTGTGATAGGTTGAATGGGGGAGAGAAAGAGAGAGAGGACAAATGACAGGGAGATTTATTTACACTGCCATTAAAAGGTAAGGAGACAGTACAAGATATGCCGGAGATTTGGGGGGAAGGTAGAACTTTAGAGGTGNGGGGGGGGGGGGGGGGGGGAGCGAGAGAGAGAGAAGAGGTGAAAGGGCAAGTTGTACTGAGAGAAAAACTTAACGAAAATGAAGAGCGTGGCATGAAGCGCTGTCGTCACTTAAGCACTCCACCTGCCAGACATTCCAACGGGGAGAGACAACCGTACGACAAAGTAAGAGAGTTTTATTTATGAGGGGTAAGCGGCTGATCCACAGACCAGGATTCAGATCCAAAGGTAAACATTATATCTATCAATTATGAACGATGATGATGATGATGATGATAGTAATACACGGGAACAAAGAAAGATAACGAAAAAAGTCTGGAGGCCGCTTTATCTATACCATACTGGCATGTCTACTCTACAGACATTATGGCGCACAACGCCCTTTGGTTAAGAGCTACTTGTATGTAAGAGCCCCTAAACTGTTGGCACATGTACAGTCGCTGGGATACCATTTACTTAATGCTCTAGCTGTCTCTCGGCACGACTTCAATCTGTTATCACACAACAACCATGTCATAAAGTACTGTCTCCTTTCTTTTTCTTCTTCTTCTTCTCCTTCTTCTCTCTCTTTCTCTCCTTCTCTCTCTCTCTTTCTCTCTCTCCTTACTTAGTTCTTATCTCCCCCTACACTTAATAACGTCCTCTGAATATGTGAATGGACGTGGAGGTGGAGGAAGAGTCTGAATGTGCAAATATAAATAGTGTCGATAAACATTCCTGATAGCATGAAAAACAATGATGGCAAACAGCTTAACATGCAACATTCTTAAGCCAGCTTCAATTGGTGAAATCCAGGAATGCAATGCAGTGCCATCTAATTCTGTGACTGCCCACTTTGTAAATCCCGTGCTGAACGAACTTATGCCCCCAGTGTTCAGTGCAATACTGTGATAAGGACTGCCATTTCCAGGACCATTTCACTGAGCCAGAATTAATGGTAGAAGTTCGATATAATTTAGACCCGTGGACAATATTTATTTCACAATACAAACAGGGATCATTTTTAAGAAACAAAACAAGGATCTATTTTTCATCTGGAATTGCACAGAATGCTACATGCACGCCCTGCAACAATGCACAGTCTATGCTTATCTAAGAAAACTCTTCTTGCCAACTGAAGCAACAGCTGCCACTAAACTATGGGTCATTTATAGACATGCAGAGGACTTTAGAAGACGCCAGGATGGTACAGCTCCTATACCAGACGCGGTCTGGTATCACTGCATAACCGAGGAAAGCAGCAGTAGAAGAGGCCACAAGATTTTAACAGCTTAAAGGCTGTTCCTTGTCATTTTCAGGGCATATCACTCCCTCGCTTCCCCCAAATGAACTAGATCTAATGCACTGGACTTTTAAGGCAGAATTTTACATGGTGGCCACAGAGCTCACTGCCAACGGCAAAGACTCAAGTCTTGGTTTGGAGCTGCAGTGATCTATACTTATGTCTAAAACCACACAAGAGAGTTGAAAAGAGGTATGGGGAAGGAGGAGAAATAATAATGAACCAGGCAGTTCGGTGATTTGATTTAACACTTCAAAATGCAAGAGGCGGGTTCAGAATTGAAAGATTCTCTTTCCCTGCAGGCAAAAATATATTATGCTGCATTGTGATACAAAGCCGAGATGCACGATTCTTTTCACTGCGTGTCAACCGTGGAGCGTAACACTGCACTTTTAACTTCAGAAATCCAGATCAAAGAGATGATATTGTTATGCTGAAGTAGGCGGTGGTTTCATCGCATTATTATTATCTTGGTCTTTTCCCAGAGTCTACTTGATACTCTGCGTCACCGAAAAACCGTTGTGTGATGAAGGTGTCATGGTGAACAGCATGGTCACTGCATTCTCGCAAATAATGCACACACACAAAAAAGACGTTTTTGTCAAGATAGGGACTTCCCAATGAGAAGTATTCTCACAACTTCACTTTCTTTTCCACTTTTTTCTCTTACAGTGGTTTAGAGATTAAAGTATATTTAATTTCTCGCTCTTGGCTTTTAAATCTCGAGTAATATTAACTACTTCAGTTAATGCTGTTTTCATTCGTTATGTTTGAACGAATTCAAGACACCTTTACTTTATCATTTTTCATAGAATGTGTTTATGTTGATTAGGTTCCATGAGAACTACATAAAGAATCCTTTTACACTGATGGTTTTTGCCGCTGCATTAAACAGACGTACAAACACCACCTCTTCTGATTAGTTTTCGTCTCATATTACGGTGCCCCTGGTGTTTTAATTTCGAATCAGGCAGGACTCCCGATTAAATCTAAATCTACTTCGTAGGCGTTGTCGGTAATAGTGAAAGCCGTATTGAATAACTGTGAGAGGCTTTCTTTAGTAAGATGACGATGGTGAACTAATGCATTTATCTCAAGATCTTAACTGTTCTTGACGGTAACTAATGTGCGCGTCTGCGACATCAAAATGAAGTGGTCTGACGATGCACAGGCAATGTGGAGAACTTCACTGATTCAGCATTAAAGCCGGGCAAAAGCATAAGCGTCCCTTGTGCAAAAGGGTCCTATTGTGCAAAAGGTGCAAAAGGGTCCTATGGGTCCTACACAAAAAGATCCCTTGTGCAAAAGAGTCCTATAGCTCTGTCAAAACAAATAAGTGTTCCTGTGATCAGCATGCATGGGGCTGGTGCGGGGAGACAGGAACACAAGCAAGACGGACAGACTCCCTGAGTGCATGTTCAGCTCACATGACATTTCGTATGCTTGTTAGAACGTCATTTCTTGAAGGGTGAGAAATAAAGAGAAAAATAGTGCTTACAGCTGCCAGGAAACAAAGGACATAAATTATTACCTCAACGTTATAGAATGACTCGACAAAAAGAAAAATTCAAGTCTCCCAGAGCCCTCGTGACCATGGTGCTAACTTTAAGCTCGCTTCTTCTTCTTCTTTTCTTCTTCTACTTTTCGTTCCTTCTTCTTCTTCTGCTTCTTCTTCTTCTCCTCCTAGTCCTCTTTCTCTATACCATACATAACGAAATGACATTCTAGCGAGCACGACTTGCCATAGGGCAGCACAGCTTATCCCTTCATGGTTAGTAAAACACTAAATGACGCTTTGAACTACAGAGCTACGTTTCGATACTCAGCCTAGACTTTATTTCGGTCGGAAAGCGGACACAACATTGTCTACATTGGCAAAAAATTCATTTTGACAAGGTGTTGTTTTTTTCCCACAGCCATCGTAACTTACTCGTGGAGATGTGACGTCATTCTGCGCTACGTCTCTTTCTAGTCTCACGGCATCATATAAATCCATCTTGTAAAGAATCAATCGATGAGCCAGTTTCCATTCACAATGATTAATGTTCCTCATGCACTGGGTCTCCACTCTCCACAACAACCGTTCCTTTCGTTTAAATATAAGGGCTTGGACAATATTTCTTTCCCGAGGCTAATTTAGAGCCTGTTTGAAACCGACTGTCAATCAAGTGTCTCATACAGCTCTGGTGAAAAAAAAACAAACAACACTCTCTGTTCAGTTCATGCCCCACTAATGCGCAAAAAAATAATCTGTGAGGAAAAACTAAAGTGTGTAGAAGAACCTCACGACTTCACGTAATCAAATTCCTCTCCTATTTATAGTATAACCTTATATTCATAGCATAGCCTTATATTCATAGCATAGCCTTTGTTACTTGTTCTTCATTTCTATATCACATTAAATTCACCTCAAGGACTCGAATATCCCATGAATTCGCGTTTCCCAGCCGATCTCCTGAAATACCAAATTCGAATCCGTGAAGTCCTGCTATATAACCCAGACACCGAATGGTGACATACTTCACTTTCACATGAGACCAGATAATACCAAATACATTACATCACATATTTTGAAGTTTGTATGATGCAGTGGAACCTCGATATTAAGTACTCATTCACTGGAACCTCGAAATTAAGTGCTCATTTAGTAAGTATGATAATTGTTATTACGTATGCTTATTAAGTATGATTAATACACGCATTCATTATTATTTTATGATTTCCATATTAGGGGTGCCTCATTATTATGCATGCCTCAGTAATAAATTTACATTATCCATGCACTAATGGCATACTTTATATCGAAGTTTTACTGTATTTAATTTTGTGCATTCAACAGGTTGAATGAATACGTGCGTCGGTTTCTCGGTTTTCAACCGCTTAACATGGCTAGTTTAGCGCGTGAATTTGAGAGAGAAAGACAGTCTAGGCACTACTGGTGTGCGAACTGTGACATGAATAATACATGAGCTGCTAGGCATGACAGACATGAGAGATAAAGGGTGAGAGGAGACATTACTGGGGAGCAAAACTTACAGTAGGGATGAGATAGGAAGGACAGGAGGACAGGTGAGAAAAAAAAAAAGGTTTTAAATATTTTCTTGCAGTGTCCATAGTGTGCGATGCAGGGAGAGGATGAGGGCATTAACCCTGAGGGTTGAATAGGGCCTTGCAAATAATCGAAAGATAACAATAAAAAACGCGCTAAAACAAGAAACAAGGGGCGAAAGGCGACAGGATGAAATGGTCTATATTATATGGGAAATGATGGTAAGGGGAGGGGGGACAGAGAGAGAGCGAGAGAGGGAAACGGAGGAAAGATAAGCAATACTGGAG
>JAWQUT010000138.1:494706-520618 GCA_033807755.1 Ellobium chinense
GGGGGGGGGGGGGGGGGGGTGAGGAGGAGAGGAAGGGCGAGGGTGAGGAGCTGTGGACAACCGCAACAGAGTGAGGTTGTTGAATTTCGCAGCTTATCTTGAGACCTTTTGTTTCGAAGGCTTGAGGCGAACGTGTGTTTGTCCCCAGCAAACACTCATCTTCCTTCATTAGAGGGGAGGAGCGACTGCTAGTGAAACACGACTACATTTGAGAGAGACAGGAAGTGGGAGACAGCGAGAAAGAGACAGGAGGAGAAAGAGAGAGAAAGAGAGAGAGAGGGAGAAAGAGAGAGAGAGAGAGAGAAAGAGAGAGAGAGAGAGAGAGAGAGAGAAAGTAAAGAGGGACTGAGGTNGGGTGAGGAGCTGTGGACAACCGCAACAGAGTGAAGTTGTTGAATTTCGCAGCTTATCTTGAGACCTTTTGTTTCGAAGGCTTGAGGCGAGCGTGTGTTTGTCCCCAGCAAACACTCATCTTCCTTCATTAGAGGGGAGGAGCGACTGCTAGTGAAACACGACTACATTTGAGAGAGACAGGAAGTGGGAGACAGCGAGAAAGAGACAGGAGGAGAAAGAGACAGAAAGAGAGAGAGAGAGAGAGAAAGAGAGAGAGAAAGTAAAGAGGGACTGAGGTAAATTGCATGTCTCCAGTCTCCAGCCACAGCTGGCGTAGAAACTTGTGGCCAAAAATATATGAAAAAACAGTGAACGTAAATCGTCATTATGATTATCTTGGCCTGGCTGATGCGATGAGTGGCTCAAAGAAATGCTCGAAGCTACATGTATAGTCTTGTCAGTTCTACAACAAGCATGTGCTGGCGGTCTTAACTACATTTATTTACACCAAGGCTACAATCCCGCTTCAATTAGCCTCAAGTACATGTCCTGGATGATGTTGATATTGGTTTATTTCCAGTTTGCTCTTACACAACCTATGGAAATCACACATAACTGCTAATTAAATAAACATACAACGACATGAAGGTTGCACAATGCACAGATGATACACACAGAATGCGTACTTACAAGTACTTGACGGTACTTACCAGCCAGTTATCATAATTTGATACAGAGTATATTCTGATCAGCTTTCTGATACTGGTACAAATACGATGCAATACCCTAAGTTTATTTTCAGGTTATTCTAACATAAACGTATGGAAATCAAATGTAAGTGTTTAACGAATATAAAACGATAAGAAGGTTGCACAGGTAATACACACAGAGTATGTACTTACATGACAGCTTATCACAATTTGATACAGTGTCTTGAAAACAATACGTTTTCTGAACACGCTCACTCCTTTTTGCATGAGAAGAGCAGAGTATAGAAAGGCAAGCAGCAATGTAACATTCTTGTTATGCATGTATATATAATTTATGGACCGCAAGTCCCTCAGATCGCCTGAATTCATCCACTGAAAACCCTGTTGCTACTTTCATTACCATCATTTATTTTTCTGTTTGATCAGGGAATCTCTCCTAATATAGCAAACCTGCAGGTAAGGTCTTGCAGAAGTAACAACAAATAAAATCATGTGCTATCTTAACTTCTGCGAATGCCAATACACACTTTAAAAAAACAAACAAACGTGTAACTTCACTAGTATATACTGGCGATTCTGCGGAGCACACGACACACGTAGCAGATCATGATGTCGAAGTTGAAATTCAAAATGCTGGCGCAAGATATTGCAAACAAACACATGCATAATTAACTATCACTATGGCAATCAAAAAGAGATGATAATTTCAGACGCTCTGCTAGAAATTACAACATTATTAATGTTCGTCAACGTAGTTCTTCAACTACTTCAAGCACGATTCTGCCTGTCAAACAAAGCCATCAGCATTTCACACCCATGGAACACTTATTGTAGGTTGGTTTCTTATGATATGCTCGAGCTTCACTCTTTTGGGTTTTTTGTTGTTGTTGTTGTTGTTGTTAAATTAACTGTTAACTAGACTTTGTTTCCATATTTTTTAGTACGTTCATTGTCAATTGTGATACATTGTCTAATATATCGTGTCTGTGCCGCCATTTGTTAAAAGTACTTTGACCACCTATATACCGTCCAGTACAGCTGGGCATGAGCCCCACACATGTTAAATCCGTTAAAGTTGACTTTGTTAAGAATGTCTCACAGATAAGAAGTAAGGTGAACGTTGTAAACATGAGTTCAAGAAAAGGAACATTCGCTTCTTGTAAGAAATACATAATGGTGTCTATTGAACTGCATTGATTGATTCTTAAGATGGGGTCCCTTACCTGGAAAATATTGGATAAGGTGAGCTCCTCCTCCGAAAGTTCCAGCCTCTTCGAGTGGCTCCTCCTATGAAAGTACGGTCCATCTACATGGAGATACTGTCCGTATCCGTTGAATGTTTGTTCGTACCTATCGATGTAGCGATGGTTATGAATCTCCCCGGACAGAAAAAGTCTGTCTTTTTTAAAGGGAAAGGCACCATGGTGGCCTAGGGTTTCCCCAGATAGGAAAAGTCTGTCATTACGATGGCCTAGCGTGTGCCCCGACAGAGACAGTCGATTTCTCCTGAGGTTGGCACTGTTTCGGCGGCTCCCCAAGTTTCCCGAAAGCGAAAGTTTATTCCTGTAATATTCGGAGTCCAGCAGCCCGCTGGTGGTATCATCCAACACACTGGATGACCTTGACGACCTTGGCGTGCCACTATCGTAAGAAGAGTTCACTACTGTCTCAGAGCTGTGGTAGACGGCGGCCGTTTTACGCGGCATCAGGTCGTATGCTCCCATCTGCATGGATGTGCCTGGCATTACTAGGCGACAGCGTCAAGTCTTTCCAAGTCCTTCATTATTTTGCCAGTGACAACTACGGTCCTCAGCACTATATTACACGGCTTCATCAAGACTGCATCTATGCACTGTGATAATGTTGTCGTATGTTACATCCGAGCTCCCCATCCTGAAGCCCATTTGGGCATTTCCATCGAAAGAGTCAACAAGAGGCTGGGGAGTCATATGTATACACTGTATATGACAAAGAAGAAAAACAATGCAAGACCCAAATGAACAGATTACTTTTTCTCCGACTTCAAATAGAGAATCGCAGCAAAATTTGATCTAGATTTACAAAGGCTACATTAAAAAAAGCAAAAAGCGCACGGTTCATCTGTCGACGTTCATCAAGTTTAACTTCGCAGCCTCGAGCTCCACACACATTTACACGTGCGACGTAAAACTGTTGTACCACAGCACTGCGTGAAGTTGGGTATCTGTTACCAATGACGCGTTTAATCCAACACAACGATCAATACTATGAACAAATGTAATGAACACTTTGGCTAATAAAAACCGCTGTGTCAACAAGATCACATATTATGAATAGCATTAGATCCATCATTAGGCGCGCAGATGGTACACGATATCTCACACAATTTCCGACCTCGGAATTGCAGCGGATAAGAAGACTTAGGCCCGACCTTTTACTGTCCAATTCCAGAACAGAGGGATGAAACTCTATGAACTCCACCACAATCAAAAACACAAGCTCGTTAGATTACACGCTTCGCGAACCACAACATAGCTGGTTTCATCATTCAGTAGACGGCGCTCCAATTTATTCTATTTACGTACTGTTTTTCAGTAGCTCATCCCAGAATGAGCTGATGCGACCGCAGATAAACATGAAGGCTTCCGCATTACATTAATGCATCCGTCTCTATCTCGGGTTTCTCATGTGCCTAACAGTTTGAGATAATAATATGTTATTAACTGATGGCCGGGCTGAACTGAACGAAGAGGAAAAATGCACACACACACACAAAAAGAAAAAAATCAATAATCCAAACAAGGGCTCTGTCACTGGCGGTTCAGGTTGATATGCGGGGGAAGATGCTGTAGGAGGAGTAACAGGTAACGTTTGTCATGTTATTCATTAGCGTGGGTTTAGAACAAGAAGTGTGTAACTCTACCCCCACCTGATCCTCTGATCTATGTACTCCAGCGAAAAATTAATTTATAATGTCCATGCATTTAAAAAAATCACACTCATGTCTTCCTGATAGGCCCAGCTCAAACGTTTAATGTATTTGAATATCGCGCCACAAAAAAAAAAAAAAATCTGTAGGTAGGNAAAAAAATCTGTACGTGGCCTATAGTTTACATGAAGCACTGTGACACACCTCTCACTCTCGGTATTTGATACACAGTATATCCTAGTACTGAATACACATTGCGGTCTACACAAAGCCAACATAGTTACACAGCCCACGCGTTAAGCTCTTTACTTGAACGCACTATACCAATAAAGACGTCAGATAAGACTGATCCCAAACACTCAACTGGGAAAGAATATATACAGGAAGAAAACAACTTTACTACTGTCGCTGTCCCCGACAAAGGCCTGCCGCTAAGTTCGGAAATGACTGTCATTTATAAACCACATAATTATGAATTATCGTTCACACTTCAAGTTAAATCAGACTGAACAGACCTGTTATCAAGACAGCAGCGACCAGTTTAAGAAGGAAGTGCATATTAATATATTATTGCAATGTATTCACACCTTTTGTTAGGAGTGGTAACTAAACAGCACCTTACATTCCAGATCCAGACCACGGTAACCGTCAGACCTAGACTATAGCAAGCGGCCAAGAATGTACAGTAATCCCAGATGTGGTCTGTTCTGTCACGTAGATAGCTACTATACTAAGATCACCTCGTCTATATTATCATTCATCAAAGCTGAGCAGATTAGTCAACTTGCAATCTTTTGTGAAACTCGAGCTTTCCTGGATGACTTCGGTAAACCTTTCATGAACACCGTTGTCTACATCTAAATGTCTCCTTTTGGAATTAAACTCCTAGTTTTCCCTAAGATTGTAATGTGGTCTGTTCCGTCACGTTGAAAGAAGTAAGCGAGAACTACTGCTGTTGTACTGAGATCATCTCGTCTCTATATTATGTGTTTATATTATCATTCATCAAAGCTGAGCAGATCTGTCAACTTGCAATCTTTTGTGAAACTCGAACTTCCCTGGATGACATCGGTGGACCTATTATGAATACATGGCCTTCGCTGTCGCCATCTGGATTTTCTACTTTTATGAATACATCGACTTCGTTGTCGCCATCTGGGTTTTCTAAATGTCTCCTTTTGGAATTAATTTCCTAACTTTCCCTAAGATTGTAATGTGATCTATTCCGTCACGTTGAAAGAAGTACGTGAGAATTACCGTTACTGCAATGAGATCACCTCCTCTACATTTGGTTTTATTTTATTATTCATCAAAGAAACGCAGATATGTCAGCTTGCAATCTTTTATGAAACTCGAGGTTTCCTTGATGCCATAGGTGAAGTTTTTTTCTGAATACGTAGACTTCGTTGTCGCCATCTGGGTTTTCTATATGTCTCCGTTAGGAATTAGTTTCCTAATTCTCCCTTTTCATTTCGCGTCCTCCGTCTTCTTTTGCACGTAATCTCTTAAACCTTCATCCGCCCTTATGTCCATTCTCCTTCTTTGACAGAACTGTTTGATGCTTCGTCTCCAGACAATACTGCTTGTACCGTCACCGCAATGTTACCATACAGCGGCTTTTCCACTGATACTATGTAACCATAATTTGGGATTTTTCTTGACATTAAATTCTTAATCCAACTATGATAGTTGGGTTTTTTTTCTTTCTTGAATGAAACCAGAATGTAACAATACTATGATGCTTTTTTAACTGACATCACGACATCTTCACACTATAATACTTTAATATACACATACAACGTCCTTTCATTTACTTTGAAACATAACCATACCTATGTGCATGTTCACTGAAGCTGAAACATGGCCATAACAAGAGACTTTCATTGATACTGAAACACAGTTTTACGTTTGTATTTTTCCTGGTACTGAACACACCCATAAGAAGGTACTTCAATGTAACCGAAATATAATCAAAACTAAATACTGTAACTGACACCGAGACATGACCATACCCTGGTAATGCATTTTCACTGGCATCAAAATATGACCATCCCTACCTATTCTTACTGGCATCGGCACACGACCAATCCTACGTTCTTTCACTGCACCGAAACATACCCATACCTAGATAAGCACTTTCCCTGACACTCAAATATATGCCATATTCAGATACGCTCACCGGAACATGACCACACCTTGGTACTTTCAGTGTGACTAGAATATGACAATACCTTAGTACATTCACTGACACCAAAAACATGATCATATCTAAGAACTTTCACTGATACTGGAACCTATCAAATCTAGATACTTTCACTGAAACAATCCCATATTTCGATGGAAATTTTGCTGACACTATAGCATGACCACACCTTGCTACCTTCACTGAGACTAAAACAAGACGAGGCCTATTTGCTAAGTACATTCACTGACACCAAAACATGATTACATCGAAATACGTTCACTGACACTAAATTTTGACCACATCTAGGTAATTTCACTACACTGGTACATGGCCATATCTGGGTACTCTCACTGACACCAAAACATGACCATGTCTAGATCTAAGCACTTAAACTGTCACGAAAACATGATCATACCTAGATCTAGGTACTTATCTGACACTGACACTGTACACTTTAGGTACTTTCACTGATACTGGAAAATAACGTACACTGTAGGTACTTTTACGATACTGGAAAGTGACTGATACCTTCACTGACACTAGACCATGACCATACCTAGGTATCTTCCTTGACGCTTGAACACGAGCATTTCCAGTTACTTTCATCGACACCAAAACATCCAATTACGTTCACTGCCACTGTCACATGATCATACCTAGGTACTGTTACTGACATCACAAAGCAGTCACATTATGATAACTCCTCCTGACACTAGAACATTCAATAAATCTCCAACGACGTGACAGCCACAACACAAGCTCTATGGCAAACAGCAGGCCATAAGTATCAAAGAGCAGTCAATAGACGGAATGACACAATGTCTACTACTGCAAATAAGGTCTTGGCAAGCCCTCTTTCTCTCTCTCTCTTCAAGCCACAGCAACCACACCACATCATAACAATCAAAAAGACGCGCTCTTTTGTAGTTCGATAACGAAGGAATGATAGACCAAGCATACCAGAAGCCTCTCGTTGCTGCTGGCTGACAAAAAGGAAACATCAAAGACAATAACCAGTGCTAAAACAAAAAAATGTCAAAAATCCTTTCCTCGTTGAAAAAAAAAAACACATATATGACAACAACGCACTGCTGCATGCTGCTATTGCATAGAACAGAAGCCCTCCAAATCCCTGAGCATATGAACCGCAAAGTCCTTCAGCTGAACGTCAAACGAAGGCTCCTCCGTCCCCACTTTCGCTGTTTAGACATAAAAATTGTCAGATTAGATAGCGTAGCAAGGGAGACCCAATAAAAGCCAGCCAACATTGTCAACACGATTAAGGGCATTAGTTTTCCCCTCCTCACCGGCGGGGGTCATTCCGTGCCCTTATACAGCGGCCCTCTGGACAAGATAAGGTTGGGAATCAATTTGTGTGTTACAAGGGGCGTATTATTCATGATAGAAGCGGTAATGACTTTTGTCTCCCATCTCCTCTATCAGCACCCTCTCCTATAATGATAGCCATCTTTTTATCAGCGCTCGCTAAAAACGCTTTTTACGTGACATGGGTCCATGTTTTAGGATGGGGCAGGGAGTGAATGAATGAGATCCCCGCAGAATATTGATGAATATGTCTGTGACTGGTGATTGCAGGGATCGGGTGGGTGCGTGCGTGTGTGGGTGTGTGGGTGAGTGAGTGACCGGAGCAAGCGAGTGAGTGAGCAAGCCAAATGGTCAATGAATGAATGAATGAATCGGCTTTTTTGTACTGACATAGACAGCATGTCACAATCAGAGCTTGTGTTTACAATATCAGCTGTAGTTCTAAACACAATTCAATTGCTAATGTCATCACTTCAGCACTATCTTTACCACGATAGGTCCTCAGCTACGAAAACACCAGCTCACATCAAGGACACTTTTAAAGCACCAAACCTATCACTACAGAATAAACACAAAAGGATCGACACCAACTCTCTATGAGTCCAAAACACTGCTCCAAAGCAAACCATTAACCAAAAACAGCAAAGTTAGTTCTTCTACGTTTTCACTGTCCCAGATAAGTGCCTTGCTAATGCCCGGAGATGAGTTAAGCCCGTGATTCTTTGAGACTAACTATAAATCTGACCGCTAGTTGTGCTCCTATGCCAGCACTTATCACGGGTCACCGACTATCATATTTGGACAAGCAAGACCGAACCCTTTTCCACCTGGGTTCACATGCACGGCGCACACATGAGGTTCGCTGGCATGATAGTGGCCCCCGAATTGGGTGACGTCATCCACAGAACTGCCTGGACCGACCTGGTTGATAAATAACTAGCTGGAGTAGTATCCCTTGCCCGTTGACACAAAGGGCGGAACAATGACCACGCAGGTGCTGACGATTCAGCCAAAGAATCAACACAAGAGTTTAATTATAAGCCGTGCAACAGTCCGCGGGAACCTCGGTTAACACAAAAGAAGCAGTAAAGTCAACACCCTGCTGATGTAACTTTGAATCCGAAGCCAAAGAAAAATCTAAGCTTACATATATATCATGTTAATAGGACTACATGTCAGGTCTCGGGAATAGTCCTAAAGTACGTCACACCCAAAAGTTTTAATGCACTTCAGCTGGTAATAGGATAGTAGGCCTGTTTTCACGAAGTGTCTGTAGGAACAGATCAGAGGCGCTCGGCAGGGTCAGATACTGAGTGAAATGAGTGACCCAAGCACTGCGAATAACCACTTATAAACCTCAGGTCTCCCAGGAGCCAATTTTCACTGACAAGCCAAATGAGATTTCGATTGACTTCAAAGCGTCCACCAGAGGGTAACAGCCCAATTGTCTGCGGCTGAGCGACGCCATAAAATCAGTTAAAGGTACCATGAAATGCCTGACAAGATTGTATAGACAGTGTTTCTACATTACTGCGAACCATGGACCACACACAAAAACACGTAAACTACATGTAAGCTACACACTCAAATACAGACCAGTTTCCATCTGTGCAAAGCAGCGATCTATATATACAACAGGGCCTCACGATTTTGGATCCCAGGGAACCAGCTTGAAAATTTCAGATCGTAAAGTTCGAGGTCGTAAGCCTTTACCGTATTCATAAATATAACAAGATTTCATTCAAGATGGTTAGTCAGGTATCTCTGACACAGATGACTAAAGGTGTAAGGAGAGCAGTTCACTCAAATACTGGCACTTGCTAACGCAAAATGCGAAATGCAATACGAGAAACAGAACCAGAACGGCACAAGGTATCATCAAGCAAAATGCTAAACCCAGGCTCGAACAATACATAAACTTAAAGCACCGAACTGGGCTCATTTCATATATTGCTCACAGTTTGCGAAAATAATGTTCCAGTTCTTTCACAAAAAGTATTTAAGAACCCACAGATAACCCTGGATATGGCCCATTTTTAATTAGGAAATGGCCAAAGTAACGCAATGACCACGACTCTTGTCAACTGTTAGTTAGTTAGTTATTGTGGCTGTTTCCGGAACGACCTGTCATTGGACAAGTATAGTGAGAGAAATATTGAAGCAAACTTTCAACTATAATATGTGGCTACGTAGTCTATGCCATCGTCAGCGTAGATTAATTTTAAAACCACGTCAGACAATTAAGTAACGTGGGTGAGAATTCTTTACCTTGACAGCTTGTCTAACTGTAACATGTCAATCTGCGCTCTGGCCACAGAAAGTAATTTCTACAGATCACTCTTTGGAAATGGACATTTAAATGCTGGCAGTAAGAACCGCCGCTCAAATGACTGCAAAATGGCAGCAGCACTGGATGGTCCACAGAAGATGGGGAAAGTCCTTCAGTAGCTTGCTGGAATAGTACCGATTTGAAGAGGAGTGAACAGGTTGCCCACGTAATCTCTCGTGTCTTAACATCAGAAAAACAAACTATTTTACTGTAACTGTTTATATTTTAAATAGCAAATTGTTACTTCCTTTTTTGTTCAAATGACAAGGTCATGATTTAGTTCACACTAGTTTCATCGGCACCCAAGCTTTAAGTATAGCCCGAAATCCTAGGCTTAAAAATAACTACGCCATTTTCAAGTAGTCTAATTGCAAAGTAATTTTCTATCTGTTTGTCGTCTTTCCTATTGAGACGAAAAGTACTGAGTCCAAACTGCGGTAAGTTTTTCAGCGCACTTCAACCCGGTTCACCAAAGAAAACAGCAAAACGTCACAATTTTCTGCCAAAGCACCCCCGCTCCAACGGTCAGGCAACCAGCAGAACGTTCATGCACTGATGACCACACACTAAACTGAATAGCAAAAAGATAATACAGTATCTCTTCTGAGAAGTAGAAGATCTGTAACCTAATCTCGCTGAGTGATTTACAAAAGACTTTTTATATCTTTCAATGTGTGTTTTATGAGATAACAATCTGCAGCTTCGTCGACATCTTGCTGATGTGTTGCTTTGTGCTGGTTTATGTCCCGACAGGCAGACCAAGGCTTAGAGATCTATGACTCAGACGGCCTCGGAGCTTCATAGGTTAACTGTGTGGCATGAAGCCACATTGAGCCCTCAGTTGACGAAACGTAAGTTGTACCTGTACACGAACGAGCAAATATTTGGCCTGACACCAATCTGATGACACTAGAACACCGCAGCTCGCATGGAGCGCATATTTAATCTCATCCCGACAAAAATGGAATGTTCTCACAGTCAAGAAATTTATTATCTTTCCTTAAAAAAATATTAGTAAGCTTATCGTTTATAAGGCTTGGGTTGTCAGAATATTACTCTGGGCCCTGCGCCTTTTCAGGAAATCTTCCAACAAATAAGGCGGGTCTGTAACTTAAGATCATATCAGAGAAGGCGAAATCTGTCCAGGTGATTTGAAACTCCACTGGTGCCATGCCTGGTGAAACAGACGTCATATCCCAGAATGCTGTCATGACAATGTCTGAGCAATTAATTCCGCGGGTGCCGGCTCCACGCCGATGAACGCTGAACGATATTAGATCCATCAAGATTCCATTACTATCAATGGCACTCACTGATTACTTCTAGCTCTGAAAATAACATGAGATCTGTGAACCTCAACTGACTTCCATTTCCGAGGAAGTATAAAAATAATCATTTCCGTCATTATTCATTTTCTTTTTTGACAGACCGAAAAGGTGGTGGTAACACTGTGATTTCAATGGAAACAATTTGCCTTGGTTATTTGAGATTTCACTGAGTTATTTGCGGACAAAAAGAGTCCTTCCATAAAATAATGGAAATTCAACGTGCTAAACGCTCCAATTTGCCCAGGTGCATAACTTTATATTGTCACTAGAGTGGTTTTCTTGCAGCGCAGTGTTTACAAACCGATCTGTTAGAGGCAACCCAAAGGCAACAACTCTATTCATGGAAAGGAGCATACCAGCCAAAAGAAATTTCAGATAAGGCACCTGATTTAAAGGACTCTTGTGTCACAACATACTTAAACCCCGATTTAATCTCATAAAATGTGTTGCGGAGGAAACGTTCAAATCTAAAAAAAAAAAAAAAATCAGAACACATCTTCTTCTTCATTTTGATGCAGTCTTGCTGCGTGGAGGAGAAGATACATTAGTGGCCGGAAATGTTACCCCCAAGTGCAGACCTTTTCCCTCAATATTCTCCCAACCTTTCATTCTTTCCATCTGTCTCTCTTTACCCAGATTTCCGCTCTCCACATCCATCCACCCGTTTTCCTTGTTTAAGCTCACCTTTCATACGTCTGATAGGCTTGTTGTGTACTTAACACACAAGGACTGAATACTGTGCAAAAGGATGGTTCTGTCTTGGAAGTTTACATATAGATTACATGACAGCTCACGCATTCCCTCAAATAGGGAAGAGAACAGATAGCAAACACGTGTACCTTTTTTTCCCCCGGTATTATTACAAACGCTCGCAAGGAGTGGAGGTGGGAACAGTGAGGGGTTTAAGGGACACTGGTATCAGGGACGTAGCATGCCCTCTCGTCAGATTCGTTCTTTGTTGAGACATGAAGTAATTAGCAAGGTGTCTTTTGCCACTGTTTCGTACAGAAGATGTAACAGTGTATATATTACAATTTCCATTCTTTGCGTCAACGTTAGAGCCTGACTCTTAACTAAAATATTATGCAAGATCAGTGCAACAGTAGGAAAAAGGCATTACAGGTGCAGCAGGATATCCAAAGAGTCAGGCAAGGAAGGAAACTCAAACACGAAAAGAATTTTCGCTAGAATCATCCGTCTTGCTCTCCCTTTCTCTTCATCTGTATTCTCGCTTCGCACATATCATTTACACAAAACCAAAAAAAATCAGCATGGTCCCTCATTATACCCCTCAGCATCCCTCCAATCGTGAGTTCCCACCATACTGTAACACTATGTGTCTGGACCACATTTAACAATCTGGTTGAGAATCACTGACTCACACTGAATGTGTGGGTGACGCACATGTAAATGAAACGCCGAACGAGCACAAACTGCACAGAAGTATCCAAGGAATAAATTAAAGCCACACTGTTATAAAAACTGCTATTAATCAACATTAATGCGAAACTTCACACTGGAAATGGAAATTGGGGATGGGGGAGGCGGGGGTATGTGCCACGTTTGCTGTTTTTTTTTTTGTTTGTTTTGTTTTTTTTTTATTTTGTTTTATTTTCATAGAATCACAGTTACAAAGTGGCGATGAACTGCCTGTTTTGGTTTTTTTTCCCGGCTGTTTTCTGATGCTCGGTGTACAGAAGAGCAGTTCCACGACATCATGAATGAATGAATGAATAAATAAATGAATGAACTATCACTGGGCTCTGGGCCATTCATATGAATACTTCACAAATATATGCGACATTTATGTACTCTGACACACGTTTACATAGCTCTTTTTAAGAAAAGTTCATAAAATATATACTACACATAATGGTTTTAATGTTGTTAGAATGGCATTTCCCGTACATCCATCAGTGCACACGGTATCCATGAAGGCTAAGTGGGAGGATCAGAAGAATTACTTAACCAACATCAGATCAGAATTGTTATAGTTCATTTGGAAACTCATACCCCAATTTGAAATACGATATCTCAGAAACTGTCTGATAGAATTACCTAGAGAACTGCACGTGAGCTGTGTAGGTTGATGACCTTAGATCAGTCATGGTTTGAAGCAAACAAGCTAAGCCGTTTCTGAATTTGCTTATTTGTGCTTAGTAGGCAGGCTTTTAGATGTCATTTGGCGGGCAGAGCAGAGCACCTATGGGTCCATCCCCTCTATACACTAGTCATGCTGCTCCTGTGGCCGTATACATAATCCATACGTCAGTTAACGTATTGCGTTAACCACAATGTACACTAATAATGTTTTGGAAGTTTCCCGTGGTTACCGCAAAGCGTCAATTAACGTAAAGATTATGAATACGGCCACTGGAAACACCTGATAACCTGATGCTCAGTCAGAGAAATAAACGCTCTTGGCGGAAAATCCCTGACCTACTCCGTGAAAGCAAATTAAGAGAATCACCTCAGATTGATCACCAAGGAAGAAATGTCAACTTCAAGCCTAAGATAATTTTCCGACCGGAAATAACTTCCAACAGTATAGTTACCTTGTCTCGTATTTCAAGACTGCACATTGTGTCCCCAACAAGACCTCTGCAAGATAGATGGTTAAGGGAAACCGGAGTGAGGGTTGGGGATAAGCAAACTGAAATTCTCAAAGCAGTAAGGATATAACTTCCACACTGATTAAAGGCATTGACAATCTGAGAATGAATCCCTTTCCTCATCTTACACAAAACATGCACAAGCTGCATCTAAATCCGTCAAACTGGGCAGGCGGGTTGGAGAATTATAGGGATGAGCGATATATAATCCTGTTGAAATGAAGTTTTAATATGCCTTGAAGCCGCACAAGTTCACCGTGACACTAAACAATAACCTGATCTTCTTCATCTAGGGTAAACCTATTTTTCGGGTTGTCTGGAAATCTTCCGGTCTACCCAAGCATGCAACAAGATCACTGCCTGACGTCAACAGAAATCTAAACACCCAACTGAATTTGTGTTGCCGCACAGGGTCGCACTCAGCAAATTAGGTCAAATGCAAATTTTGGTGCCATTTTGTTCATAACTTTTGGGCCAGTTCCGATGACAACATCGCAATTCATAGGGGTGCTAAAATATTTGGAGCAAACAATTTTAGTTCTCTCCAGGTCAATAAGAAAAGACTGGAGTATGTCTACTGCACTTGCGCGATAGCCATGGCGCACCTTCTAGAGTTAAGGGTATCTTTTGCGTACACCGGAAGTTGGAGTCCAGCAAAATGGCGGCCAATGTCTACGGTTTCAAATTTGCAAAATGTCTTTTTTATCAACGACCTTGTTTCGGAGAAGAATGTTGCAAGAATCAACGATGGTGTGTATGTTAATTTTCTCGGTTTATTTCAGAAAGAAGTTCTGTTGCTGCTACTGCTGCCGCTAAAAGAAGGGTTTATTTCAGAAAGAAGTTCTCGTTCCATGGCCTCCCTAAAGATAATCGCAATCGTGAATTATGTCATAGCATCACGCCCTGATGTGATAAATCAGGAAGTCATCAGCCACAGATAAAATATTTGACAGGTACGATAAACATTATCGTGAACAATAAAGACACCGTCTTGTACTTCTACATGCTTTACTTACGTCCTGCTGGTACACCTCAATATTCATACAAACTGACAGTGCACAATTAACGACAGACAAACAAGGAAGTTATTTTCGGTTACACAAAAGGCTTGAACGTGTAACCAAAATAAACAAACGAACAAACAAACAAACAAAAAACAACCACGAATCCTTGTTCCAAGGAGGAAACACAAAGACATATCGATCTGGAGCACCACAATATCATGTTCTGCCCTCGCTGTAACTGACCGACAGTCACAACTGTGAGCTCAAGGACAGTCAATGGTTACAAGATCTAAGACACCTCTGACAATACAAGAGCAGGCAAATGAGTTGTACTTCAGTTGTAGATAGTCTAGATGAGGGACACCACAACAAAGAAAACAAAGATAGTCACATACCGTAACTACTAAGGACAAAAGGCAATATAACTCAAGCACTGAAGCACCAATAATGCAGGAAGCACCAATAAAGCACAAAGCTTTGAGTTCACTGGCATTAAAACGAAATTTGTAAAAGTTTGTAGTATCCTTTGGAAATCGCTGTTACAAAATTTATCACCACAACTGTAGTAAGGCACAATCTAAACTTGAATATTAATAAGGCCGCAACAAGAAGGTAGTTGTTTATTATGAAAACTATTTCAACAAAAAGTACGACAATCAAAATGTCTCCAATTACTATCTAATATCTGACTTTTTTACTTTTTGTGACTTCTACATCCTCGTTCCATACACACTCTTCTAGACTACCAGCTGTGCCGTAAAAGTATCCACATGTATCAAGGCCCGAGGCAAAAAAGAAAGTGAATACCCGAGTTCGTTCATGGACGGTTATATTTGCACAGAAGGAAAACGCCTATTGATAACACTGTCCGATTTTATCTACTATCATACTCATGACACTCGGTGACCTGGCTTCAAGGCAAACTGAAACATTTCTGCAATTCAGTTGTAACTTTCCAACACTGGTTGAAGAACAGAATCTACTACCTGCGTTACGCAAACATTTTCCGCACGCGTTTCTGTAAACTAATTTGCCCGCGCGGCTGTCCCAAGTCTTTAGTGCTCTCGTGGCCTGGGAGAGCGGCTTGAGACCTCCTACCAGTGTATTGTATTGTCGACCTCTCTGTGTGACACATCACAGTGCTAAGGAAAAATCATATAAAGTCGAAACCCAGAATGGTTCTCAAATTATGTAATCTATGGATCTAGTAGTAAATATACAAACGCATAGATTGTAACATCTTTTTTTTTTTTTAAAGAGGATTTTTATTACGTGAATCACGCACTTTTTTTTTCTTGTATATAGTAGTCCAGAAAGCGAAAATGGCTCAAACGGTATTGTGCATCAGATGACAAAAAAACCTTGATAGTGTGCATGCTTCTTCGTCTCAGTGAGCTGACCATGTCCCTGCAAGCCTGATTTAACAATGTTGGTTTTTTTTTAATTGCAGTCAGAAGATTTCCTTCATCAAAATATACGACCTGAAAAGGCTCATATCAAGAATAATGCCAGATGCTTCGTGAGATCTATATTATTATTTACTTTCGTAATTGAGAGCTTGTAACATGTAATACTAATATTAAAAAATACAAAATCAAGACAGCCTTTAAGCTATGACTCAGTTTACTTCCAGACAAGTCTAATTCTAAATAGTTTTTGTTTCTTACGCATCCATTATTCACTTGTATTTTCACTTATCGTCTTTTTAGACACCTTCGTCAATCTGTATGTACGTTTTCTGTTAACAGTGGTTAAACTCTTCAGTTATCATTATTCTGCGTCCACTGACGAATTACAGTTCAAAAAAAAAAAACACTTCTGATCAATCAAATCTGTAAATTTCACACCAAATGTCACACTAGATCCGAGCGTTTACCAAAGCGCTGTTCGTCAGAAGAGGATAATTATATTATGACAAAGATTTTGCTTGTGCCTCAGAAGTGCTAGCGTATTATACCACAATGCTGGCAGCTGTACTAAGCAACTCTCACAGGCCCCCCTTCCTGTCATACACTGAGAGTCCTTGAATCCTTGCAAATCATACAGGTGGACTGCTGCTATGCTGTGCTTTTTCTATGACTATTGTAGTGGCCGTATCATGTCTCAAGATTGCAAACAGCTCCAAATAGTTTATTCAAAGCCCTCTTTGAACGAAATAAAGTCACCGGTAAGCACCCCGTGGCATTCTATTGACAGGAACTTCTCATATCCCCTGCCTCATAATCGATGTCGGGTTCAAGGTATTTTTCAAGCCACTAATACATGTTTGCGAACAAACGCTAGGCGAGGGGGAGAGAGACAGAGGAAAGAAAGAGAGAGAAGAGAGAGAGAGAGAGAGAGAAAGAGAGAGAGAATCTCGGTCATTCAATTTGTGTAGATTTTTAAATATATAATTGAAACCGCCGTGCCATGCTGTGGTTGTTGACAGTGTTCTACTACTACTACGTATTCAGTATGTCTGACTGTAAACCTTTTCTGGGCCTGTTTTTCCCATCTATGACGACACTGCAAGCTTTGTTATCGTTGTTGTTGCTGTTGTTGTTGTTGTTGTTGGTGGTGGTGGTGGTGGTGGTGGTGGTGGTGGTGATGGTGCAGCTGCTGCTGCTGCTGCTGCTGCTGCTGCTGATGATGATGATGATGATGATGATGATGATGAGGTATGAAGTATTGGTATTCCCAGTATACAGGTAGGTTCGTGTGTTAAATTCAGCTTTAAAGACCTAAACTGATTACCGCTTTTAGAATCTAATAGTAGCTTATAAATTTCTCCCCATCAGGCAGGGTCTGGGAAGATTCCTAGTTGAAGGTGTTCGCTGGGAAGATTCCTAGTTGAAGGTGTTCGTGGTACATGTATTTACATGTAATTTACAGGGCATCTACGGGTACCAGTTCTTTTCAAAGCAAACAGCAGGCTAAAGTATACATACAAACTATATTTTTCTTCCAAAACGTGAGAAGAAGGAAGTACAAAAATGCTGAAACACACGAGAATTTCTGTGTGTGTTGGAAAGGGGAGGGAGGAGGGGGGGGGAGTACTAACTTATGCTGCTACATTAATTATACATATTACTTCTAAAAAGATTATTTTTAAAAAAACCATTCCATGTATGATTTTCCTCTTTACGGACCTCTGACTTTGAAAGATGTTTCAGAGATCATAAATATTTTACTTCGTATCAAGAGCCGATCTTTCGCTTTGACCTTACAGCTCTTTCTTTCAGATTCTCCCTTTTGACCGAAACCGAAAGACAACTTCTATGCCTGGATTCAGAACCTCTCGTCACACATGAAATACAGGTATAATAATAAGCTTTTGTTGTTGTTAATTTCCATGGGACCGAAACGGCCTCATGGGCTGGCATGTTATCACGGATAATGTATTCCCTTTGACACGAAGTTGCGTTTCAGCAGTAGATAGAAAATTGGTGAACAAGGAAGAGAGAGAGAGAGAGAGACAGAGAAAGAGAGAGAGAGAAAGAAAGGGAGAATGAGGTGGGGGGTGGGGTTGGGTGTGGGGAGACACAGAAAATGGGAGAAATGGAGCATACGTGTTTTCATAGCTCTAGTAATGCAAATTGTATAAAAGCATATAAAGTCCTGAACAAACGTACTTAATAACTTAATGTCTTCTCCGTTATTTACCCAGGCTAAAAGCTACATCCTTCTATAGAACGCGTATTGGGTTCCCGGAGAAAAACAACATTGTCACAACTTTAGTGGCTCGAAAAGTAGCTTTATTAGGCCAGGGCCGTCACTATCTTGTCACCTCTCTTCTCCCTTCCCTACCTTACAAGAGGTACTTGAGAAGACTACTGATTCGCCTCTCACACGACATCAGTCATATTATCCATCTTCTTTCCACAGGAGTTTTCGTCTTCAGGTTCCTGGCACCTATTGACAGGCCAAATCACCCACTGTCTACAATCCCATTAATCCGCTAATATATAAAACCCTCTTTTTGGAGATCCTGCCAGCCAATGTCAAGGTGTAGAAATAATTATGTGAAAAGACCTGTGATCTAGATAAAGCATCAAGTTTAAAGTGTCAGGTACAATTTGAGCCTCATAAATATAAAGTCTGTTAGGCCTATGTATTAGATAGGGGAATGGAACTACTTTAACATCCATGAGAAAGAAAAATATCCGAAATCACAGTAGAATTTATAGAATAACACATTTGATTTACAGGGCCGAATGAAGTAAAACGATAGAAGCCAATAACCTTCAGGGATGCCTCAAAGACTCCTACTTTCTCAAGCCATGGGCTGCTGGACTGGCAGTTACGGTCCTGTGTTAAACCCGTTAGAAACTGTGTTTAATAACTAGCATCGTTAGCTGAAGGAGACAGCATTTGATACTACGCCAAGTTGGCGGCAATTATATGAATTCATGTGTCACTTCCCATCAGCACTTAACAACGTCAGTCCCATAGCAATCATAACTGACTTTCTCTAATGGCTGCCTCTGTCATGTCTGGACTAACGACAGCAGTAAACCAGCCAAGTACACATGCCCGCTGCTAAGATGTTCTATCCCGAAATTCATGAATGTAAAGTATCTTTGATGTCAAAAAACACCTACAGTACTGTATCTTGACACGATGCACTATGACGATCCCTGGAGAGCATTACATTTCTTCTTCTGATTCTCTTGTGTTTTCAGATATTTCTAGACTATAGTCTAGTTGGCAAGGCAAGATAATGTGGAGGCCCGTCAAAAGTTAAATGAAATGAACTAAGAATTTTATTTACTATAAAAACGGAACAAGAAATTATAAAATGCCCAAATTTTGGGACAATAGTCCTTCATCAGCGGCGAAAAATGAAAAGGCAAGTCTAGTTATCTCCTCGAATTTTCATTCTTCACTGTTAACCACCCACCGCTATTGACGTATCATTCTCTCTGATTCGTGATGGCGGCTATCACCCTCCAAATCCGTTAGAAAGGACGTTGCCTGTTGTGTTACGCACATGACGAATAAAATAGTAGCAATAACAGTCCTCAGTAGTGACTAGTGGGTGGTTTTACTATATGACATGCAAATTGGATTACTTTTATGTGTTTTGCTTCTGATTGCACGAGCTTGCACTGAGGGCACTACTGTGTTATATTTGACGCAAGAGTGATTCGCAGCATGGCGTCACATTAATAGCACAATCCATATTCATTAGATTTCACAGAGTGTGGTGAAAAAAGCTACTGCGTCTAGATGGTTCTGATGCAAATTAGAGCTGAGGGCGAGGAAAACATGCTGATTTCTGACATTCAGTCTTGCGTAGAATATTTTTATCACAATATTTTACAGGTCAGCGAAAACTCATAATAACTTCGTAACGCAAGAAAGCATATCAAAAACATGGTGGTAGAGGAGGAAGGGAAAGAGAATTACAGAGGCATGCATTATGCCACATGTATGTAATGTCATTTTATGTATTATTTATTATTATATTATTAAAACGTCCTCATATCTAGCCAAATTCTTTTCTATTCTATGCGTGTTGTGAAACAGTATACAAGAATAAGACTCCTTTCCCTATTTGTAAGTCTCATAAATCTGTGTAATCTTTGGCAGCCCCAGTCCTCAGCTTTCAGAAATATGGCAGCACAACTTCATGATATCTGTTATACGAAGTTTTGTTTTTTGCCTCCCTGATCCCACAGAAAGTAATCGGACAACCAGAACACGTTTTATATGGCAACATCACTGTCCAATATCCTTTGCAACATTTTCTTTTCACTTCCCTAATCCTACAAAAGTAATATCGGGCTGTCAGAACACGCTTCATGTCCATGTGACTCAGACGCAGTAAAAGATATTTTTATCAACGATGTTGCACTAAAGGTTTGACACAGATAAGAATAAAACGAAAGACCGTCCTTCTTCAGGGGAATTTAAGAAAATAATAAAATTATACAGCTTTACATCATTCCTTATTTCGTAATTGTAGGGATTCGTCAACGACACGATCAGCTCAGATACGGTTTAGCAATGAGGTTCCAGTTGGCTTCTGGTTTAATTATCTTTCCTGTTTCCCCATAGTCCGTCACAGAATAGGATGTCCAAGTATGAAATCCATTGCTTATGCTGTCTGTGCTTCATGAAGTTGACGCCATTGGAAATGAGGTTGTGGTTCTTCAGAAAAGACGCACATCACAATCTGAAAGTTTTCCCTGCCCTGAAAGTTTTCCCGGCAGGATCGCAGGGCGAACGTCTCTGCTGATTGGTTGCTCATTTGGTGGTATTTATTGTCCCCTAGAGCGGTTGCTCTTTCTGGAGAATTTCCAAACAAACCAGAATATATTTTTCCTAGACGAAAAATAAACCATCAGAGATACTAAAAATTCGGACAAGACGTGTTTTTTAAAGAAACTAACACAGTCTTTCAGCCGCTACGGGCTTTGTATATTATTTTAAGTTCTACTTCTTGCTTAGACAAGGGCCTCGGCAAACAGTAAGATATACACTCAGATATGTCCATGCTAAGCGTCAACCGACAGACTCTTTCAGCATCATTTTTGACGTTGTTGGCAATAGCAGTATGGAAACCAGCATCTTCAAAAAGGTATCGTAAATTTATCAGACGTCTCAGATAACTCTAAACGTCTTTTTAGTGTGTCACAGACACTCGCCATAAGACAAAACGGAAAAGCCACTGATACCAGTCTGAGAGCCATTGCCTCAGGGACAGCAGTCGAATCCCGGTGCGCAGTTAGAATACAGGAATTCTCTGAGAAAATCACAAAATATTAAGAAAACAGGTCCCTGATTCCATACCGAATCCATAACAGCACAGACAACATGCGATCGATCCCATAAATCCGCTTTGCCACCTACACAAGCAACTGTTTAAATACATAATGGATCGTATGATATATATGTAATCTCCCAGAAGACCTTACAAAGCTGATAATCAAAGCCAAATGTCAGGCCAATAACTGGCGCCACATAATTAACTTAATTTCATCACGCTACCCTCAGAATGACAAGCAACCTTCCTGTAAAAACGTCCAACTGAGTGAAATTACTGCAGAGAGGCCAATGTCCATAGAGACGGTTTCAAGTTTTTCAGTCTCTTGGGCAACACTGTCATATCTGGTTTCTCTCAACATCATGGAAGTGCAACCCAGAGCCGTGCGCAATGTTACGCACAACAAGAAAGAGAGACAAAGAGACAGAAGACAGAAAAAGAGAAAAAAAAAACATTTAGAGTGACAGAACAAAAGGAGAATAATACATTAATGCTATCGATTGTCTACATGACAACGCACAAGAAAAGTTTATTCTCCCGGATTTCTAATGGCAATAGTTTTTACGGTGAATTCTGTTCTCTCTCTCTCTCTCTCTCTCTCTCTCTCTCTCTCTCTCTCTTTCTTTCTCTCTCTCTCTCTTTTCTTTTTCTCTCTCTGTTTTTTATTTCTTTCTCGCCGCATACAAAAGGGTGTGTCTTGTGGGCGTAGTTTGCGCTGTAAAGGAATCGGGAAGTACTGACTCCGGTGTCATTAATAACTTTTAGCTCAGAATAGACGAGGCGTTACTAAACTTATCATGAATTACTCTAAAACTAATTGTAACCTGCTATAGTACTAAACACTCTGCAATGGACACAGTTTAAAGGTTAAGCAAGCCTGACTCCTTCCACAAGGAAGGAGATACGATAGTTGACACAGAATGAGACACTCTCAAATACAATAGTATAAACTTCACTACATTTCTTCGGTGACTCTTCTGGGCAATCTTGTCTATATAAGAAATCTTACAGATTGATTTCAATGATTTCTCTTTCGCAAGAATTTAATGCCAGTCTTGTCATTAGACACAAGAATTCAAATCGGAGATTCACAATTTCGTTACAAAGTTAAAAAAGACTCCGTAATGACGGCTTGCTTCACAATGTGCAACTATCTCAGGAATGCCTTTCGCAATGCAGAGACCGATCAGAAGAACCAAGAACCAATACAAAGTAACCACACTGCAAAAAAAAAACATTTGATCGGAATAAAACTATCAAAGGAATTTCGTGTCAAATGACGTGTTAAGGAATTCTTTCGAACAACAAATACGAATGCGATCACTTACGTCAATCCGTCAGAGCATGTCACAGATATTTATAATGCAGTGTACGAGGAAGATCGTGGAGGCACTAGGTTCAACCGAGCCCAAAGACAGTAAAAGTGATTTTATTTTTATAAGTTTCCGACATAAAAAGAGTCATAAACAGGATTCAGCACTCCGAAGGACAGCGCCTGTGTGGTGACTGGCGTATGTCCATGCACATGAACGTTCATTATACGACCCTCTATGTGTGTGTCCGCGATATTGTAAATAAGGCAACCAACAGACAGAGCAACCAGAACAGGGCGAACAAAAATGTAGCGTGTGTGTGCATGACTGTGTTACTGTGTCTTTCAGCAACGAGTACTGGATGAATCTAGAAAGAGAAGGACAGAAGAAACCACTGGGAAAAAGGAAATGACGGAACTGATGAGACTTTGGGACAATTTTAAATGGCTTCGCAACTGCGAGCATCTTGACATTATAATGACTTAGAGGCATCTTCAAATGCATCCACACATCTAACACACCTCCCCACAAACCCACACATCTAACACACCTCCCCACAAACCCATACATCTAAAACACCTACCCACAAATCCACACATCTAACACACCTGCCCACAAACCCACACATCTAACATACCTGCCCACAAACCCACACATCTAACACACCTCCCCACAAACCCACACATCTAACACACCTGCCCACAAACCCACACATCTAACACACCTGCCCCACAAACCCACACATCTAACACACCTGCCCACAAACCCACACATCTAACACAACTGCCCACAAACCCACACATTTAACACACCTGCCCACAAACCCACACATCTAACACACCTACCCACAAACCCACACATCTAAACATCTACCCACAAACCCACACATCTAACACACTTACGCACAAACCAACACACTTGAACACACAAATAAAGACATGCGTACAAATCTCTGTCTGCACCACATAATATTCGGACTCTATTCACCAACGACTAGAAAATAAACTGGAAACGTGTTTTAATTTTGGTCCACTGAGAGAAAAAAAACAAACTAGCCTAACGATTTAACAAAATTTACAACCTTGAACTAGGACATAATTATAGAGGAAACGATCGGTCCGTTGAGACAAAAGCCAAGGGAGAAGAAGCGAGAGTGTAAAACAAAGCTATTTTGACGTGCAGCCTGTGCCCACTATTGATTAGAAATTGGAAGTGAGCAAGAAGATTGAAAAGACATTTTGAGGTCCACACAAATTTTCCACAGGTAGATCATTTACGTTTTCAGGATTGAAATTTCCATCGAAACTTATTCCGCAGAGTTCACTCCACACAACTGCAGTCTGGATAATCATTACTTCCATTTAATCGCAAAGCTTTCCACATGACAAAATGCTATAATTCCATATGCATGTAAAAAGTTACTGGATAATCGCAACTCCTTTTAATCCTAACTTTAAATCTGTCCCCCAGAATTTGCAATTAAGCGGAACTGACTCTATTTCCTGATCTAACGGAAACTGTTAAATGACTCTGAAACAGGATGATGGCAAGATAAACGAAAGGACATGTTGATTGTTGGGGTCCACATAAAACTTTCCAGTGATAAACGAGATAACCAGTTACTGGATGTTCACGTCTGAAACCTCCACTGATAACAATTCCATATCTCTCTTGAACTAGGTGTTTTAGAAACTCTGTTTAAATTCCTAGGATTTTTTTCTTTCGTCCATGACGAGAAATGTTCCAAAAGTCTCGTGACCCCCTCTTCCATTCCATCCCTCTGTCAACTCCGATAGCTTCCAAGGCAAAAGACACAAAGTGATATACTCAGATCTAAAGAACTTAGAATGACCAGATAAAATGCTTTCACAACGAAAAAGATGAAAGACGAAAAAAATCTCCTTTTATACTGAACAATAACACAGCACCTCGTGCAGTATTCCTTCTCCCACTCATCTAGGCATATTTCAAAATAAACTTCACTGGAAAACTCATAATCCTACATAAACCCAAGATCCGTTGGCCTGGCTATAGTCCATGTCATAGAAATTATTTTGTCTTCACAAGAATAAATCCATATTAAATAGAAGAAAATAAAAAGCTTGCAGAGTTTTCTTTAATCACTTCATAGCTCCCTGTGCTGGTACCACATGTAAACCACATCCTCGCAATGAATCATATTGATTGTGGTTGCAAGCTGACCACACGAGACTGACCAACTAAACATCCACATGAGCAATCAGATATCCGCATGAATCACAAGTTACGCTACCTTACATTTTCTAAATCATCATTCACGAAAACGGTGTGTGAGTCTGACACTAAGCAGCCTCCACATTCGTTAGTTCCTGCATACTGTCCGTAGTTTATTATAGATCTACCTACTGCACGTAACAGAACACAGTCTATGCCTCCAATACGCACCATCTGTTGCCACACAGCCTTGCATATCAGCCAAACGCAGAATTAGAAATTGCATACGAAGGTCCAAATAATATATTGGTACGTATGGCAGTGAATCGCGCAAGTCAGGGCGGTCGCGCCATTGTCACCCTACCTATGAAAGCCGTGTAACACTTAAACCCCATAACTACTACATCAGGGACAGATCGATTTACTACGGCGAACAGATGCCCATTACTCATCCCAGGTGTCACGTGGCCTAGTAATTTAATAATCACAACGACCCATTTTGTATTGGTTTTGACTGCCACGTTCCTCTACGGCTTTTTTTTTTTTAAATCGTTTACACCTCCTGTTTACTTTCCACTGAATAAACAGGAAAATCACACTCGCTTCATTGATCCATTTCGGTCTCCCGGAGTAGGGCACTTTCCAAAGCCTCCCGCACGCACGCACACACACAGAATCGACTCACGCAATATGCAACAGTGTCCCCGCCCAATGTTGCAGGTGAGTTATGGGCGCAAGGCTTCAACTACCCACAGTTCTGCTGTATTATAAAAGTACACTTTTCCACTCACCCTCCTCACACACACCGACCAGAAAAAAAAAAACAACAACAACCGGAGTAGCTGATTTGATAATTCCACGGATCATAAAGATTAAGACAGGCAGGATAAACTTTTAGCGAGGGGGTGGGGGGGCCGTAAGGC
>JAWQUT010000138.1:525158-536520 GCA_033807755.1 Ellobium chinense
CCCCCCATAAATCAGGCCCCTGTTTTTTTCATACCAACAACATCAAAATAATCCCTCTTTAGTGTGTTGATTGGTACGGGTCGGGAGCAAATTTTAGAATGGCCTACATATGGACATCCTTCCCAAAGAGGAAATACACAGGAAAGGCAGAATAATGAGCAGGCTGCTGCTACCCTACAGGTATGCGTTAATACTGTTGCATATCCAAGGCGGGTAACAAGTTGTACTGATGTTATTATTACTCTACAGGTGTTTCATATCACGGACATGTAGACTATATCAAGACTCAAAAAATCATGACTGGACGCATGTTCAGTTCTGAGACAAAAAAGAACAGGATTAATTACTCCTGGACTTCTAAACAGCCGCCGTGCTTACATCTTCGGGTGATCTCTACACCTTTTGTTTTGAATACATTAATGTAAGGTGAAAATCGAGACCACACTCTCCAATTCTCCAAACCTCTCCAAGACAATCCACAGAACCATTAGTTTAATTCTCAACTTACTGTTGTGCAAGGACTATGAACTTATTAGGAAACGGTGAGCTAAAGAACTTTGTCGTGCCTTCATAAACAAGAATGCTCAATCAATGAATACAAAAATGCTCGCTGGCCCTCTGGAAGGGACGTAACTCATGTAATACTATTACATTCTGTGGACAAGATGGACCGAGTTATATCCCCTACCCTGAGGTTACATGGGCGAATGTTTTATATTTTACAAAGATGTTGTTATGAAAGTGGAGAACTCTGGAAAAAAAATGCTCACATTTGCAATGACTCGACAGACACATCTGTAATCTATTGCTCTAGCTATCTATCACATTTTCATTCATTACCATATCTCAAAGCCAAGTTCTCATCATATATTAAAGTAACGTACACATATTACGATACTATTGCACACTACATTTTAAAGATAAACTACAGGAAGGCATGGTCTCTTTCAAAAAATTAAACATAAATTGTAAAACATCCATTAAAATAATATGTGAGAAAGATAAGATCACATAAGATAATATATAATAAGATCAAACATGTTCCCTTGAAAGTTAGTGTGTCAAACACAGGGTTACTGAAAGTGCTTCACACGTCATGGTATACACCATGGCACTGCAAAACTGGCATAGTGGCACTGACAGTGCTCATTCTTGATGTTACTCCTCAGCATTGCTAAAGGCATTAACTGGTATCATCTCACATAATGCTGCCCCAATTCTACTGGCCTCTTGTTTAAGGCAAATATGTATTTTTACTCTGATAAATGAGAACAGTTGAAGCTGGCAATACAATCATAAGGGGGTACAACCCATCAATATCTACCATTTCTGGTGTCACAATGTACATATAGACCACAGACATGGTTCACAGTGGGGCATATTCTGTGAAGAAGGCACATTATATAGCTTTTCACACATCTACGGCTCTTAATTCAAAACTCTTTCCCCTGACTTTGACTGAGATATGAAGTTATCTTAAATGGTTATGTGAGTCTGACAGGTTTGGAGATGAACATTTTCAATATATCTGAGATCTATCATCAATTCTGGTGCAAAAAAAAGACTGTCCCTTAAAAACCAAAGGCCATAGCTGTCAACTGAAACAACAGAAGTCAATCAATAACTTTGTGTAAACAAGGCAAATATTGTCTTGAAAGTTCAATGAGCAAAATTTAAAGAAAATTTGAGATTTCTTGATATTTCCATAATTCAACATTTAGATATGGTCCCAAGGGGAATGAAAATGTAAAACGAAATAACTAAATAAAATTGAGAGTCTGAGTAAGTGCTGTGCACAGCACACATCTAGAGTTCCATCCACCTGAGTTTCACTGTGAACTAGCAATATATGAAAATGAATTTTCAGTCTGTGGTCTGCAGTCTAGCTAAAACTTTAGGAACTCCTGCTACATCTGACAATTATTGGCATGATAATTATTGAAGATACTTCTCACTAGGGCACATTTTGTTTCAGACCACAAAGGAACATTTCTCATCTACCTTAATGTTATATTATGTACAACTGAGTGTGCCCCATCAGCATTTTTTGTGGTTATCTCAAGGATATCTGCCACTGTGGTGATGAGTATAGGACACTGTTGGTGATGCCATAGATGAACCATAGCTATGGGAAGCTGACTTGCATCAATTTAATTACTCCAATTATGCCTGGCTCCAGACTTGCCTCCTGAAAATCACTACAGCTTTGGAGACTTTGACTCAGGCTTCTCAATCCCTCGCTTAGCCAGGAGATGTGATGGTTTAGCTGGCACTGCTGGCTTGTTGACTGACTGGGTCTTTGATTTTTTATCATCTTCACATTTTGAATTTTCAGGTTGAAGGCTGGTGATGTGATTGGGCTTACGTGATACAAAAGGGGACAACGAACCCAAGTTGGGTGGCTTTGCTGGTATGAGTGGCTTTGTTGGTAAGGTTGGCTTTGCTGGTAAGGGTGGCTTATTCACTGACTTTTCCTTCTGTGTGTCTGGCACACACTTGGAGTTTTTAAGATCAAGATCATTATTATGGCTGATCTTAGGTGCATCAGAGATGGGAGACATACCACCTCCACTCAGAGATACTTCCTCAGATTTGTCTTTCTGATTTGATAAGTTTCTTTTGCTGTTATCAATAGAAGCTGTTGATTGCTTCATATCATGAGACAGTTGGTCCAAAACTGTGCTGCCTTCTGCCACACATTCACCTGGGACAGGATGAGATTCGATGTGTATTTGTTTACCGCCCATGTCCATGGTACTGTCATCCTTGAGTTCCCCAGTCTTCAAATCAGTTTGTGGCCTTTTAAATGAAACCGCTCCTGAACTTTCATTACTCTCAGACTGATATCTCTGTTCTCTGCTGGTGATTTCATCACCACTGAAAGATTCATTTTGGATTCTGTCAACAGGCAAGTGGCTTAAGCCAGGATTTCTGGAAAGCCTGCTGTCCTCCTTCTTATTCTCTTCATTTATGACGGCCTCATGGGCTGGATCAGATGTAACAGCTTTCTGGCTGTCCATGTCTCGGTTACTGTGGTCAGCACTGTAGATTTCTGAGCTTTCTGTCTGGCTTCCACTCACAATATCTGTTTTAGTCACATCAGGACTTGGCTTTGCATCAGTCTCAATGTTTACAGAGTTTTGCTTGTCACTGTTCGCATTTATTATATTTCCCTCCTCCATGGATTTTTGTGTACCAGTATTTTCAGGAGATACACATGCCTGACTCTGGCTTTCAGGGTCATCAGGATTTGTTTGGACAGTTTCAGCAGTCTGTTTGTTTTCTCCTTGTTCCTCTGATAATGTGTTAAGGGCAGATGATTTCTGAAGCAGAAGAAGAATGGGAGAAATAAGATGTTCTTAATATATCAACAGAGTCAAGACATTCAAATCTGCATGGAAATCAGCACATCTAGTGCTGATGAAATATAGAACAACAGCTGTCATTTATCATTCAGTTACAGTTCATAAAATACGACAGCTACGTGTGAACTCTGTACTGAGGGCAAAGACATGATGTGTGCCAGGTGGCAATGCAAATGTTAGGAAACAACATTTATATACTTGAATAAAGACCACGGCATGCTGGCAACTAAATACAGACTGTGTACATAGGTATGTGAAAAATAAATACGCATAATTACACTGTATGTTATGCAGGTGATACAGGTTGATCAACTCAGAGGTGAAATTTATACCACTAAAAGGAATGAGGCAGAGAATAATGCATTTACAGTTGATAATCAAGCTACTCCATTATAGAGTTAATGATGAAAGGAACCTGTTATACAGAGTGATTCTTAATTATACAAGGGGTGACTTACCACAGGGTGACCACGACTCCAACAATAGGACACCATGACACTGACAGGTAAATGCAGGTGAGCCCAAAAATAAGTAAATATGACGCATGTGCCCAGAAGTCTGGGTCCAAAAATACAAAAGCAAGAGCTGGATTAGAACGAGGGAAGCTTTTGCATACATGAGGTTGCAGCTCCGAAGCAAAATTTGACTGGTTTATGACACTCAAGCACAAATACAGGTATTATACTTTCATGTCTCGAACTTTGTGGATTAAAACACATATGTAACTTTTTAAGCACAGTACATATTACAAGCAAATTAATACAATTAAATATGGGTTTTTATGTTCGATTTCATTCATTTATAACACACATGTCTAAGATATTTTACCATCTCCATTTCAAATGCAAAGAATACGTGCTGCTCTCATAAAGGAAGGAAGAAGAGAAACAGTGGTCTGAAGATGGTATGAAGCTGTTGAAGAGATCCCTCCGCAACCATGTTACACTGCATACTTTATGCCAAAGCTCGAAGTAGAGTAGAGTGTCTGGATCACATTCTTCATTTTATAGTATACAAAGCATGCTTTACTTGACACCCAAGAAGATCCATTTTGAGAAATAAGGTACTTGGCACTTCCTTCATACTGTCCAAAGTGACAGAGCATAAATTTGTGGTTATATATTATAATGATTATTGGTTTATTTATCCTGGAGCTTGTTCCTGAAGTAAAGAAAAGCTGATTCTGTGCGACTGTCTTTAATCTCCCAAATACATCTGTTCTTTTTTTTCTTTAAATCTCTTGCAGAAGACCAAACTGGCAGGAAATGAGCTGTAACATTCTCAAGCATTACATTAGATCTAAATGGTTACAAAGAGGAGTGGTACAGTTGTGTGATATAACAGTCATTTTCCATCACCAGATATTATGTAGGGACTGATTCTAGTATGCTCATTGATCAATGCAGCCAGTAATTAATTCATATTTGGTACAACTCATCAGTTTCCACTAACCTTGTGATTAGTGCTCAAATCATAAAACAACCAACTCATGGTATCTTATGAAATATACCGATATTTTTTCACGCTAAAGAAACAGAGAGACTTTTTTATGATAAATGAATCCGATTCGGGTTTATTCATGAGAGGCCGGCACAGCAGCAGAGATGTGGTATTATGACTTTCATCTATTGTGCTTTCATCGTGTACAAAATAACATGAGTAGGGATTGGTGGATCATCCTTCAATATCTGATTAATTTAACAAAATAATCACTGATAATTACAGCAGTGGTGATATGACAGTGAGCATACAGACAATGGAAGCATTCAGGAAATGACATAGGAAACCAGAAAAAGTTTTGTGATGGAAAAGAACAAGAAAGAATTTCAGATGAAGGTGATATAACAAAGAAGAATTTGATAAGATGATAACACGATTTGCGTTATCTTGAGGTAGTTATCAAGCACTGACATTTCTGTGCCAATAATCAACAAACATAAAAATAATCCTGGAATTATCAATTAAGGTACATGCAGACATTCATCTAAAAGCAGCAGACTGTGGCAGTAGATAAAATTAGTGGCAGTTACACTGTGTCAGAAATAAATGCATATGAAAAGAAATACAAGACAAGTACAAAAATGTCAACAACAGTGGCCAATGTTCAAGACAAAACGAGGCAATACAGATCTTTTTGTTGTTTAGTCATTATTGCAGTAATATTTTTTTTTTAATGATAAACATCAAGCAATATAGTTGTATAAATACCTTTTTCAATATATCACACTATATGTGTTTTCTTTTTCTCAGTGAAGATTAGTATTGATCAATAACACTTACATTTACATGCATATTTACTGCACTGCTGTTCAAACTATGTTTTACTTTAAGCATCTTCCAGGAAAAAACGCTAGTCTCTCTGGCAACTGTCTTCAGATCTCCACCACAGCCATACGTCCAAAAGTACATAATACACATACAGAAACAGCTTTTACCACTTATGCAAATGGTCACAAGCACCTGACGTTCATAAATATAGGCAGTAGAGATTGGCAATCTAAGCAGTCAATGCAGTGAATGCACGTCTAAGGTTTTTCAAAGAGGAATAAAGCACTCAAGTAAAGAAAAGTGGAAGGTTAAAAGCAGGTCTCTTTGTAACTCCTAAAGTTCTTAGCTGAGCAAGGAACTAACTATTCAGAGTTCTTGGTGATGGAGTTCTAGCTATTTTGGGAAGGGAGAGAATAGAAAGTGACTAACCTCTTCGTCCAGTGTGTTCCTGCTTCCCAGAGTGTCACTGCTCTTTCTCAGTAGCATGCTCTTGGACAGCCTGTTACACAAGCTCACTACACGCATTGATTGCTGAGGAGAGTGAAAAAATCACAGACTAATCTTCCTACTTCCTTTTTTAATTCCCTTTATTCTTATTTTCAAGACATTTATAGGAAAAAGGCAGAATATGAGCAGGATGCTGCCACCCTGGTTATGAGAACATCAGATGGTGTAAAATGTGCAGAAACTGTCTGTGAGCTTACAAATCAGCACAATGTTATATTGGTGAATCAGTCTGAGTCACTTGCCTGTTAGTGTGAATCCGGTATACTTTATAGGAATAGCTACTGTATATCCCAGTCTTTAAGATTTTGCAAGCCTTACATTTCATTAATTTGATATGGGAAAGTCTGGATTGATATGCTCAAAACAAAGGCAGAGATACAGAAAATTAGGCTCCACTTTTCTAAAGTACTTATGCTTAAACAAACAAGATCCAACCCAAACAAGTCCAAAACTGATGAAATTTGTGTTTACAACAATGCAGTCAATAAATATAAAATATAACACAGACCTGACAGAGAAGCAGACTAATAGTAATAGTGATGGAACAGTTCAATAAGGCTGCTTGCTTGAGAGATTTACTACAGTTTCCTGTCCCCCTTGAACCATGAAATTAATTAATTAATTAGGTGGAAACAATGTAGCACAATAAAGTGCAAATATATCAAATCTTAATATTTTGTTCAGCATGAATTAAAAATCTCATGTGCTGGTACCTTCCATCGCTTCCTAGCAATGAAAGCCTTGAGGTTGTCAATGTTGATTACTGCAGACCTTCTCTCCAGTGCTTCATTTTGTGCCTTTGGTCGGATCCAGGGGTGGTTTAGGCAGTCATCAACTGTTGCACGTTTCCTGCAAATATTCAGAAGTATATATCCAAATCAGTCTGAGTCACCCTGTTCAATCCTCATGGAGGCAATAAGAATGAACATGATAATGCCCTCTTACAATACTCTCCCAAATGCCTATTGCTGGAAACTGTGCTGTGTTAATTCCTTTATAGGTCAACACTTTCATTCACAATAGCGAGATCAGTCATTACATGACAATGAATGGTGCTATATCCAGTTGTAGATGGCACACATGACACATAACAGAAAAAGGGAAATAATTTCAATAAACAAAAAAAATGTATTCTTCAATAACATGTCAATTGTTAATTACTGCAGTGTTGCAACAAGCCATTCATGTCAAGATATTTTAAGGTCTTCTAAATGAAACCGACAAACTGACCAATATCTCTACAAGAAAAAGTGTAATCTTTACTAGTTTATGCACTTCCAACTCAAGGCATTTATTCCTTACAAATAAGTCAGAAGGGTGACAGAGATTTGTAAATTGTTTATGAGTATATCATGTATTAAAGCTTGTGAGAGAATTAATGTGGTTGTTTTTTGCCATACAGGAGTAAAGGTGTTGTCCCCAAATAAATTTTTACACATCATGAAACCAGCAAATTTCTTAATTTGATAGGCTATGCTAAGGACAAGGCAAAGAATCCATGAAATTGGAAAAGTAAAAAGTTAATGTCATGCCTGAAGGTAACCCTGTTATTATGGAGACAACTCGGCTTATCGAAAAGAATACACTACTTGTCATATGACAGAAACTGACATTTGAGATGCTGTAGACCAAGTAAAAAATAGGAATTAAAAAAAGAATGCTGCTTCTGCACAAATTGTGAGTGATTTGCTTTGAAAGTGTGTGCTGTCTACTGTCAATATAGATGCAAATAATTATGCAAGCCATGTCAAATGTATAATTTGTTTTCCCACATAAAAGTAAAAAAAAAGATTTCTTTTTCTGGATAACTATAACAAACATAAACAAATATTCAAGATGTCACAAGTCTTCAAAATAAAAATCTGACACATCACAGATACATCAAATTGTATATCAAGATATATACTTTAGCAGAATAATTCCCCTCTCTAAGAATGAGATCAGCATGGCCGAATGGCAAATTTCACAACGTATAGACTACTGACAGTAATCTACTGGTCCCATTATATAATAAAACTAAGAAAGGAGGATGCAACACTTAAGAGGTAATAAGCTACCTAATGCACCAAAATGTACTAGTGGTGGACTTCTCAGATGACACGAAAAAGTGAAGACCACAATGGGCAATCGTAGTCACCTGATACCAACGAAACTGAAACTGTACACCAACGAGACTGAAACCGTACTTTGCCAAAACATACTTATCTCAACCTGAAAGTCTGGATCTATGAACCACCCCAATCGTGGAGCAAAGGAAAGTAGCCTTCCTATACCACTTATATTCATAACTGATGTTTATCGTACAGATTTCCTTGCATAGCTTTTCCTTCCCCTCCGGGTTACAATACACAGGAATCTGCAGGATTCTGAAACTCATGTGGCTGGTAGGAAATGGTACTCTATCACAAAACATCACTGTTTCCCGAACTTCCACTCAACTGCATGCTACACTTAGAAGCATGGTCAATTCCACTTAATTTCATTTGTCATTTAATCGTAATATACTACAGACTACCTATTTATTGTAGGAGACGCACATCAAAAATAATTTTCTGATTTTCAATACTTTTTCTCTCTAAAAATTATCTACGGTGCCCACCAAGCCAACTCTGCGAAAGAAAGAACATCGTTCTGTTACCGTGCGCGTATGTAATATGACGCAATAAGGAGAGCTAGAGTTACTGGGTTTGGCCATTGCATCCGGAATTATTCCCCTTCCCCGATCAGCAAAAGCCTGTGGCAAAAACGCTGACGTCACTTACGTTTAAAGTTTGATAGTATAAGCCAAAAAAAGTATTCTGCATTTTTATTGCCTCAGCATGATTTTGTTTGGCATATCTACTGTTCACAGAGGAATTAAAACATTCATACCAACATGCTATCACCCGTCCGCAGAGCACTGGTTAGACAGCTTGGCCATGTGGCAAGAATGTATTTGACGTAAGCTTATGGCCGCCATGCGTGCAATTGTTGTAACAATTCGGACTTTGGATAATGTAACCCTGTGGGTTGTCTGGGGCCAGCAGAGGTGTTATATCATTATGACAGACACTTGAAAGACTGTTTTATAGGAATAATAGGGTATCATATAATTTAATATGGTCTGTAGGACAGTGCAGTCTTCCTTTAAGTCTAAATGTAATATTGCCATTTAATCATTCCACAACTCTTTCTATCTGCAGACATGTGACTAAGTGGACCCAAAGTTTGTACTTCAACATGAAGTGTCAAGGAAGTATCACAAATCAAAGGAAGAAACAATCAACCTTTACAATCCTGTGCTGGAGTGGACAGAGTACACATAGGATTGCCCGGCATGCCATAATGTCAATCTCAAAGCCAGGTAATCCGAGTAAAGGGGGAAAACTTTTGAATCATACAGTCAACAATGCAGGTAACCAGCAATAATTACCGTGGGTTTTTCACAAAAAGTTTCTTGATAAAGTCTTTGGCTAACTCTGAGGTGTGGGCAAAGTACTCCTGGTCAAACTGAAAGTTGATTGCAGTTATGTTGTGGTAGGTCTCCTGTTGAGAGTCACCAAGAAATGGGGAGGCGCCACTTAGTCTGGAAAACAGGAAAACAATGAAACAGTTATTATAATATAAACAGCCATCAAAATATTCCTCTTCTTAATTCCAAAATAAAACTTAGATGCACATATAACCATGACAACATCACTTAATCTTTCCACTTCATTATGCTTTTCATCAGCTCTCAAGCATGTAAACATGAATAGTTCATTTTTTTTTTAGGAAAAAGTATATACATCTGGGACATGAGGATGCATCACAAAAATACAGTAATGCTGATTCTGGGACTTCTATATTCAGCATTTGGAATGAATGGATTAACTGACTCAGCGAGTTCCAAAATGCATGCATTTAAAAGAGCAGCTTTGTCCCCACTGACATTATGCAGAATATAGTACTGTATTTACCAAACCGATTTGCTGTCCTGGTAAGAAGTAAGAGGATGTTGCTCTATTCATCTTTTGTCAAATAGTTTGGAGAGAGTGATGAGCACTTTTCCTGTTTTGTTAATAATTGTGACCCTAAAATCTATATATGCACTGAATCAGTGCATGCCAATAGGTTAACCATGATAGTAGTAAGCAACATACAGAATGTATGTTAAACCTGACCTTGTAATAAATAGACCTACCTGACAATTATCTGACTATTAGAGACAGTTTATGAGATTGTGTTTGTTAATCACTACATGGCACATTTCATGACTATATAAAAATACTATCCTAGCAGCAAGATGACCTAAAAAATAAAAAAATAATACGCTGTTTCTTACAACCCAAAATGAGACTGCTCCTTGTGTTGGAGTAGCAGATATGTCCACTGGTTCCATCTACAGTACCTCTTTACTATTTCTTCACCCACCATCATTTTTCAACATAAACAGGAATGTACTCAGAAATGGAAATCCTTCTCCATTTAATCACATTTGAATGGCATCTTACAAAAGGAGACAATCTCAAGGAAAGCAGGGCTGTGTGAGGTCGGACTCTTTGTAATCTAATTTCAGACTCAGTGGCCATGTCAGAAGTGAATTACTCAGTGTGACAGATGATATTTTGGGTACCAAATCTTTGTAGGAAAATACAAAGGTTATTCTGCTTTCTGTCCTCTGTGTGAGTGCTCCTGACATGATTACTATTTTAAGACACTTTTTTTTTTGTAATAGAAAACACTAGTACTTGTACTGTGACAGGTGTAACAATGACCTAGCTAGGAGAATAGGTTACAAATGTGTGACACTATTAATAGTAACTGTCACTATTCATTAACATTTACTCTGCATTCCAGAGGTGTTTTTTTCAGGCCAACAAGATTCTGCGTTCTTAGCTGTCTTCAGTAGGCATGGTGGGCACGAGAGGGCACGTGTGAAAAGTCATGAGAAGAAGTGTCTCCTGTCTCCATGATTTAAGTTTCATGTCCATTCTCCCCATCTTCCTCTTTCTTATCTCAGGAGCAAGCGGTGCCTGACCTCCTGATAAAAAAAATTTAAACCACTAACCCAGATTTTCAACATCCCAAAACACCTTCCATTCCTCACCCTACATCTCAACCCAAAACAAAAAGATAAGATTCCTTCCCTCTTACTACAGACGCACTTTAACACATGCCACCACTAAATATATATATTCTCTCAATTACCCTCTATGCGTTTCCCGTGCCATCTCTCCTGTCTGTCTTCTTTACCCTCCCTC
>JAWQUT010000138.1:567428-599831 GCA_033807755.1 Ellobium chinense
TGCAAATATTATAACATCGTTAGCTGCCGTTCTGGTCGTCATCAATATAACATCACTGCGAAAAAAAAAAAATGAAGGCTCCGGAGTTTGTGGATCTACAATGTTCTGGAGGGAGGTGATCCGCGAAGACTCGGTTGTGTGCTTAATCCAGTTTGGGGGTCAGTCAATCCGCTTTTTGTGGGATAGTCTTAAAGAATCCGACTCTAATGTCATTTCAACTAAATTCCTTCTATCATGTTACTTGGCTTGACAATAGTTTGGCAAAGTGACAAAGAGCACAACAAAGTTTATGGTTACGGGGACCGATAGTTTCTCCAGTTAAAGTGTAACCATTCCTCAGAATCTAACACTGTAAACAGGGGGCATTTTATTTTAAAGTTCGGTTGTCTTACGCACCGCTCTATGGCAGAGATAGGCAACTGTATAGGTATTATGAAATTCAGTATGGATCGAGGTTATGTGTATCTTACAATGGTAGCTGAAATTCACATCTGTTTCTAGCTCGTAAAGTGCACTATGATTGCAACATTGCAACACCAAGAACTGCCATTATGCGAAGGAGAGATCCGTACTTGCAAACAAAAGCTCTTTAATAACTCAGGATACAAGAAGATACAAGCTCAAACATAAAGCTATAAGTAGTGTAAAGTACAAAGTCACGGATCACTCATGAATGTTAAAACGTAAGCTACGTAAGTGTCGCTGCCGGTGACGACGCAATACCAGCCATGAACAATACTTCTCTTAATGCATGTATTAAGGCCAACATTGTTGGCCAGGACAGAGCCATATTTATAATAACGACTTGATAATGAGCACTTGAGGCTCACAGCTATAACGGTGCTTTTGATACTTCGACATGAACGGGATATTCAAATGACGCATGTCTGAAGATCAAAGCATGTTACTTGATCTACTCATTCTTTTTTTCGATTGCCACGTGAGATGCGTTTTCATTATGCACTGCTATTCCGTTTGATTAGGAAAGAGAGATTTAAGGCTGCGATAGTATCGATTTGGTAATAGACATGAGATTGATCGATGCAATGCACACTTGCTGTGCATTAGAAAAGAATACCATTTTACGGCACAACATGGACCAAATCAATTATTTCTCCTGATTCTACCCCCCCCCCGGTCTNATTTCCCTCTCCGCTCTGCTCCCAAGCAGCCCGGTTATACCAAGGCGTTTCCAGAAAATGGCGTACGTTAAATAATGCATACCACACATTAATGTACTCCACTCTCGATCAATACTGAATTTTTCATTAACCAGTTTTGACGAAAAGGGTGAGATAGGGCCACCTATCGGAGAAGTCAGCTTACTCTGTTTGTCTGCGTATGCTTTGCTTCTCATCTTGCATTCCTGATTACTCGTATGACCGATGCAGTCAGTGTTGCGTTAAATCTCGGAGTGGCCAGTAACTACTGGGTCGTGACGATCATTCATATAAAAATATCTGTATATTGTAAACAAACTGTAAGTGTATACCACTGTCTAGTGTATATTTGCTCTAAATTAACAGACTGAGGACGAATAATAACGGTAACTATAACTATAAGAGCTGCAGTGCAGATTGGGCGGAGAAATGAGTGAGAGAGAAGACAGGACGAAAGAGGTGTGTAAATATTACATGCATAATGTTTATCTGATGACTTCCGATTTCTGGAGATGACACATCCTATACGAGTGGGTAAGGTAATGCCTGGAGATGACAGAACGACGGCCAGATGTAAAAACAAGATAAAAGCAGAGGAAAGCTAACATAGAAACGATATCGCCCCACTGCACTCTCCTGAAATTACGACAGCTGGTCTACTCTCGCAACCCGTCAAAATGAGGTTTATGTCGCTAAAACTAGGAACTGAGAAGTTAAAAACCATGCTGTGGTTTTGAAGGTGAATTAAGCTAACCAGTATCAGTTTTTCGTTTGTTGCAGAGATCGAGAGTAAAATCATTTCCATACACCAAAATATTCATTTTATGAGCAAATGGTCAGTGATTGTGAATAAATTTGAGTTTTTGTGAGACATATTAGAGACACATAATGAAATTATCTTTCAATTATGATTCTCTCAGATTTTATTTCTCCAGCGCCTGGGAGAACCCTGCCGCTTCACATTTATAACTGTATCTCGGGCCAGAATGGTGTCAATTCATATTTTTTGCCAGCAGTGAATGTACACATAGTAGGCTTTCATGTCCAGCTAACGATTAGATCTCCCCAAAGAGGCGACTTTAGTCTCATTGTGATTTGCTGCAAGACTCGTATTCTGACCAATGATGGAGAGACCGAGCAATATCGCAATTATATTATTCACTGCAAACTGCAAACATCACCAAACTCTCCAATCCTAAAGGTGACTCGTTGTCCACATGATACGTAGTTCAATACGAGTGCGTGCGTGTTACAGTGAATAAGTGACCGAGTGAGTCATTGCATCCGCGCGAGCGTTCTTGAGTGAGTAAGTGTGTGCATGCGTGCGTGCGTGAGTGAGTGAGTGAGTGAGTGAGTGAGTGAGTGAGTGAGTGAGTGTGAGTGAGTGAGTGAGTGAGTGAGTGAGTGAATGAGTGAATGAGTGAGTGGGTGGGTGAGTGCATGCAAGCGCAACTAATGATGGGGTCCTGAAATATTCATGCAGCGACAAGACAGTTGTGGGCATCTAAAACACTGACAGCATTCATCTGTCCCAGACAAACCGGATAGATCAATTACGTGGTCTGTTCTCGTATAATGGTGTGTAAGTGTAAGTGGATAATAGACAAGATTTATGTCACAGCTGTCAAAATGACATGTCGGAATGACTATGACAGATAGTTCTGGAAGTGTATGATTAAAAGAAGCACTGAGCTCCACCGTCATATTTTACCGCCTTACGACACTATGTATGACCAGACATAAACACTGTCGGCGCCAGCAAAGATCCCCCGAGTCCAAATTATTGTACATAGGGGAATCTGTTGCTGTAATCTAGAAGTTTAGAAACTGGGTCAACTATCAACGATGCACAGGGAACGAAAACAGAACGCAGGCAACATGAAGGTGTTAAGACGGAAAAGAGGAAAGTTTGAGGGCAGTTCGAGAAGTCAGAAGAGTGGAGATGTGGTGATGTCGATGCTAGAAAGAGGGACAAGGTCAACGTTTTTTGGTTGTGTTTTTTTTTCCTTTGAGAAGGGGAAGGACAGAAATGATATCTATAGATAGTGATCCATACGACCAATAACATAACCGACACGTTCTCCCAAGAAGTCAGGCTTTGGTTTCATACCAACAGAAAACTCTTTAAAACCACAGACCTCCATCTTGCGCTTGAAATTGCCGCTACGGAGACAAAGGGATACATGTACTTTCATTATCGTTGAAGTGGTCCTCATACTGTACAGACATGGGGACTTTTCCAAGGACGACATTAGTAACAAAAGCCAATAAAGTGTTCGGTGGTTGTATTTTTGCTCCACGCTCTGTTTCTATACGGAATCCACAGTATAGTAAGACCACGGCATGACCTCGCGTGGATTTGCTTAATTGTCCACGAAACGTCAGAGCTTTGCACCCCGAATTATAAGCTAGGGAGTCGAGTGGCAGGGGATTATTTACAAAGCAGCGCTGACTTCCCCGCATGGCGGAAATACTAATCCACTTGGGTCCGGTGGGCTCAGTAAGTGGCTGGCTACATCTGTAACAGCACTAGTGGGAGAGCGGCCTATCCAAAAAATACATGCTCCAAGGCAGAGGATTGTGCGTCTGTGCGAGTGACCAGAGGTAGATTACATCTGGCACACGTTCTACCAAGGTTTGCTGAGCTGTCAGGGCTACAAGTGCTTTAAACGGTATTTTAAGGCACTTTTATGCTAGCTGGGATTTTGTTTGCGGTTTAATAAGAACAAAATGGTGTACGATAGGGGTATAAAGCTGCGGGTAGCAACTGAATTGAATCGACCCTTGTTTGAGTTCAGCGACCTTATTTTTTTCTTTCTTTGTCCCCCCCCCCNNNNAACAAAAAAAAATACGAGAAAGCAATATTCAGAAGAGAGAAGATACTGATAGCGAATGATGGAAAGACAGAGAGTGAGAGAGGGGGGGCAGACAGCCACACATGTGATAAAGAAGAAGAAGGGTCAAGGGTGGCTTACAAAAGCATGCGAACCGGCGGGTGAAAATTATTATGATTATGAGAGATGATACTCGAGGAGTAATACAGTATGTCAGCCAGCTGGGACGTGGCCAGGGTTTCATAGATATCTGCGATGTTTCGGAGGCCCCAGAGTGCCAATGGGAGACCAGGTTAAAGAGGGCCGGAGGCCAACTGCTTAAACAAATCTGACTGATGATAATCATGGTGTTTTGGCTTTATTTCATGTCCTCTTCTCTCCTTTCCCTCTGCGAGCGGTTGCCTTACTGACAGGAGAACGGCGGTCCGTTAACGAATGTTGTAGTAGGGACATCCATAGCCACGCTACTAGACAGGTATCAATGAAGAATACTACTTTATCAATACAACAAATCCATTACAGAAATACACGTTAACAAATTTATCGTAGGGCATATCTAATCGCAATTAGTCTAATGTAACGATTGCCATTCCTCAATTTCGCCAGTAGGGTGTTGTTGTTTCCTTCTTTCGACACATTAATTTCTGCGCTTGATTTTTCGCTCGATGTAACGGAATGGTTTACAGAGACATCATGAAACCGTCGGCAGGTGGCGAGGAGGTGGTGTTAATCCTGGAAAAGCGCCCTGGCCAAGGTAAACGATGGGTAATGTACCTAGCAGGAAGCAGCTCTCAAACGAGCCAGACCATCTGCCCGCTGCTGCTACCGGGGCTCTCTGTCATAGCTGACCACCATGAATGATGCCACGTACATGCGCTGTCTGTCTCTTTTTTATATCTTTCTTATCTCTCTCATCTCTTTTCTTTCGTTTTTTTCTTCAATTTTCTTGGTGTCTGTATTTTGTCTCTCAAGAGTCTATTCCTACTTTGATGCCCTCAGAGTAATTCGAGATAAGTAGTGTTTTCAACCTTCACTCGTCTCTTATCTCCCGGTTATATTTCGCCTTGATAAAGGTGAATGAATACTTATGGGATGGGTAAATACATCTTTATGGATCAAAGTAAACCCATCTCTTCTTCCTGCTTTTCCTTCCAGTTTATTTTGATCTAAATTGTTCATGGTCTGTATAAGCGATGATGCCAATGGTTTCACAAACCTATCATTCAGCTTGAGCCTGAAAGCAATCTTTCAACTCTTGTTACCCTGTCGATTTCATTCTGGCCGCAATCAATCGATGAGATCGATTGACGTGAACCAGATCGATAGGAACAGAGACTATCTTTGTCTACTACTGAGCTCTCAGTTAATAAATATTGGAAGAACTGCAGACCAAAAACATGAAGTTCACGGCTGAGGGCTGATAAATCGAGACATAGATCTAACTGAATGCCCAAAATGAAAAAAAAGAGTTGACACTCAAATCAGGCTGACAGAATGAACGACTAATACATCCAGTGGGAGAGCAATGTGATTTACTGACTGATAAGTTCCCTCAGGGTGTATTTAATGTCCAAGGGGTGCCAATGACGGCAGACAATAATATCTGATATCTTGCATAATAAATGTGTGAGATAAACCCCCTAATGAAACCAGAGTAAAAAGCTTTTTGTTCACGTTTATTTCACAATCAGATATTGAGGTAACGCCCGGTAAACCAGGTGGCGGACAAGAGCGGCAGAATCGTACTGACACATTCTCAGTTTCTGCTCAACAACAGAAATTTGACGCCGCCCACTTAAATGAAATGTCAGCACTGGGTGGCTGCGGACATCACGGCATGTTTGGGAAGGCACGACATTCAACACTGGAAGTTTGAGATACTGGCATGCATTGGTAACAGTCAACCACTGGCGACAAACATGGCAGTTACCTGATACCTCAGCACTTGTCGACACGACAGTTACTTAAACTACTGCCCTTTAACAGCACAGTATTTGAACGCATCACACTCAGACCTCCTACCTATTTGCAACCACCTTCTTCAGCTTCATGTAAATACAGCCCATTCCATTTTTGTCCCGACTGAGTTACAGTGCGTTATGTGAGATGTACTTTTCTTGGGCGTTCGAATTACAAAGCGGCAGCTGCCGGACAATTTTTCCCACAATGAAACATCAACTATCTAAATCTACAGCGCGGAAACGTGAGCCACACTGCCAAACTGCTAGCTCCAATGTGAGTAGGTAAAGTTCTTTCATTTTAGAATTAATTACGATCTCAAAGAAGTTATTATTTTCCATCACACAGCTAATATGGCTACGTAAAGATGTCTTCTAAGCAGACGGATACCGTCGCAAGGGTCACGGGTTTAGGTCTCACGATATCCTCCCTTTTCTCCCCCTTTGTATTTTTCTTCAGGGCATTAATGTTTCGGACGCGACCCTTCTCTCCTCACAAAAGTATCTGCATTGAGTCTGCTCACTTTCTACTTCTATTGGATGTCACTGAGCATAAATCTGTCTACTTCATAGAGAAAACGGAAACGTTTCATCCTTGCTTTGGATACAGTTGGGTCTTGGTCAGTGGGTGACCGGACCAAACACAAATTAAAGATGGTATGTTACACTACAGCGCTGTTGACCCACTGGCGTAGCAGGTAGTGAGAGACCGAAGGTGTCGATAACATACAGGTAAAAGGGTCACGCTTGTCCCAGTAATGCAAACACACGTTCAAAGCAGGCTGTACATAATCCCGCTGGTGCTCGACCTTGGACAACTACCTTCATCATCGGACGCCTTCATACAGGCTTCAGTCTTTGCTCTACACCAGTCTACACCTCAGCTGTCCTCAACTACTGCCTCTAACCACAAGCAGTCAAGCGCGACATCAAAGACGACCGACACACTTGACTAATTAGGGTTTGCTTGCCACACGGCATGTGTTTGCAGTGGACATCTCAGTTTCCTATGCTCTTAACTGTGACATGTTACCTTTCCATGCACTTTACAACATCGACTGTCCCTATCATGTCATCGGCCTCCATAGCCGACAGGTATCCTATACCCCCAAGCCTATGTTTCGAGAGTGTGAATTCTGCAGTCGTTTGTCGACACAGGCATATTACCCAATGGAAACAGATTCATCCTGATATGCATTGCTACGAGTCTGTCCCAATATTCCCTATTCGATGTGACTGTGGTAAATGATTGACAAAGCGCTGGCAATTGTATGCGATTCTCTTTGAAGTGTAAATATACGCAATGCCAAATACTCTTACGGAAAGCTTGTTTGCGCTTTAAAAAAAAACAACTGGTAAATAATCAAAAGAGAAAAGAGGCGAAAAGGTAAACAAGTTTGAAGTGGGAGCGAACAGTTTATGTGTGTACAGGGCGAGTTCTCCAACTCTAGCAAATCACATTAACGTTAACAACTCTCCAGGGCAATACTCAGCACCTCGCAATTACTTCATGCCAAAATTGATCAAATGGCTGGCCCCTGAGTACTAAGAAGTCAAGACAGACAGGCGATGAGAAGGTGTGGAGATGTAAAGGACCACTAAGCAGCCGTCAGCAGAGGGGGATGCGGGTGGAGAGAGACAGAGAGAGAGAAAAAGTGACAGCTAGACAAACAATTAGACAAACAGACAGACAGATAGGCCGGCCGGCAGGCTGGCAGACAGGCAGACAGGCAGACATACAGACAAAGGGATGGGATCGGAGAAGGAGAGAAAGGCGAGAAGGGAAGCCAGCGCTAACTTCACCATCAGATATGGACCTTGTCCTGCCACTGATGGATAAGCAAGACTGGAAGATACCCAACCTATTACTCAAAAGTACAGAAATTTTCTGTGCTCAGAATAATGGTTGCCTTCATTTATTTACAGTGTAGTTCCAGTGTATCAGGTTGCTCACACTGTGCCATTGAAACAGACAGCCATCATTCATAATGGCTTGAGCCAGACGTTCAACTTCAAATATCCTACATCTGTGCATCATGATCACTTCCTACATGGACAGTGACAGGAGGAAGCTCTACACTATCACTGCACTTTAAGGCACAAATCCTGCTGCTATCAGTTACTTAATACTACTGCAATAGAACAGACTCTTGAGATTACAAACTTGTTTCACTCACAGTGAAAATACAAGTGAAGTCTTGAAAAAAAAAATTCTAAAAATGTTCAGAATGGCATTACATAAACCTTACTTAACTTTGGAAATCCCCAAAATTATGTTCCTCCTTAGCCAAATAGTGCTATATATAGGATTGAGAAAGCCCATTAAACAATTCAAGAACATTTAAGACCAAGTGACTGGCAAACTTCAAATTAACATCAAAATGAAGGAAGGTTTGGGTAAGCTTCAGGATGAATGACTCTTGAACACAAACCAACCTGAGATCAAGATTTTATTTTTAGTTTTGGGGACCAAAAAAAAAAACTCCCTCTTAGAGGAAACACCACAAGAGTGTTCCCTACTGAGCAAAGTCTAAATAACATTATCATGATGCAGCATAATGATCAAAATACATTGCTGAGAGAGATTTATAATGAAGGATCCCTATCTTTCTTCTTTCACCCACCCACCCCAACCTTAAATTCATACATAATCACTGATCCTTTTTAAAGAAAGTGACACTAAAAGGGTTATAATTTTATGATAATGCAGTCTTCATGGAATATCACTGATATCATAAATACAAAGAGGGAAAAAAATGATATTTCTTTCTGGTGGCCCAAAAAAATTTGCTTATTTTTACATTCAAAATTTAGTAACTTCAATGAAATTTTATGCAACTGAGATTGACACACATTAGCAGATGTATATTTTCTGCTATTGCTGCAAATTTATGTATGGGTCTAAAACACTGACTACCAGCCCATCATTTTTTTGACATGCAGTTTTAATCTTTTTTGCTGTGACAAAATTATAGCACAATTATAGATCAATGAAACTTGCAATAAATATAGATTTTAATTTAAGTGTCTGTTAATATGCTTAAAACTTTATCCTGGTTTCTTTTTATGTCTTTAACTTAGTGGACTTTGAATTAAGTACACTATTTAGCACCAACAAATAATTGAAATTGATCTACACCTGTATTTAAAAATTTATCAATGTTTTGCAAGAACAGTCAATAAAAAAGCTAAAAATTATAAATATTATATTATAAACATTGTCAGTTCAACCCCTCGAAGGGTGAGGTGTGATGGGGCATGAAAATAATAATAAAGTCTATCAAAATAAGAAATTTTCCAAAAAAAAAAATGTCATTAGTCAATGTGGAGATCTATAGACATCACTGCAACAAAATGCATTCCTAACCAATCTCAGGGAACATAAGATTTTGCTGGAAATGCTTATCTACAGATCTTTCTTTGGTCTGAATCCCTCTCCTCCATTCCCCTCCTACCAACACTATCATACATACTTTTTCTATGTTATAAAATGCCAAACAAAATAGATGGAGGACAGCCACTCACTAATTCTGTGAGACTGAGGCAGACTTTTGATATTTTAGTTCATGTTCATGATCCGTATCCTGCAGTGTAGTGCTCAATACAAATTAAATACATTTTTCCCAGGAGTTTCTTATAATGTATCATTCCTGCTACTGCTTTTAAAAATCTTGACTATGTTTTATTGGTAGTCTACTAGACATTGTAACATTTCTTTTCTGTATACCTTCCCCTTTTCTTCCCCAAAACTATACAGACTATATATATATAATATATACTTTATATGTATGTATATTTATAAATGTGTGTGTGTGTGTGTGTGTGTGAGAGAGAGAGAGAGAGAGAGAGAGAGAGAGAGAGAGAGAGAGTAAGTGAGTAAGTAAGTAAGTAAGTAAGTAAAGGCACATCATTCCATTTTCATCGTTTTCTTTGCTCTTTTACTTTTACGTGATCATGTGGACTTGCAAGATAGGGAACATCTGGGCCTATTATTGAGACAACAAACACTACAGTACAGTGTTTCTTGTTTTGAGTAAAGGTAGTCTAGACCTAGTCTAGTCTAGTCTGATTTTAACTTTTTAAGTTTTTGTTGTTGTTTTTGGGTTTTTTTTTTGTTTTGTTTTGGTTTTTTTTTTGGGGGGGAGGGGTGAGAAAATAAAATTTGCTGCAGAGGGGCACTAATAGTAGTAATACAGATCTTTATACTGTACTTAGACTAACTGATTACTGAGTTACCACCACACAACAAAAAAAAAAAAATGAAGAATCTAAACATCATTATCAAAACCTATATTGCCTGATCTAGTATCTGACAACCATATCTAGAACTACATAGGTCTATATGTTTATACAAACTGCACTGTACGTCATAAAATTTTTTACCTTCCAATATCATCTCCGATCTCATAATCCTCTTCCAGAGGCTCTTTCTTGAAGGCGTAGCCATCCATTGTTGTTGAAATTGTTTTCATTGCGCACCATTATTGATGGTAACGTATCAATATTCCTGGGGAAGTTATCACTTATCAAGTCGTTAACACTTCTTTCACTAAACACATTCGTCCAACGAAAGCATTCTCCACGCACAAGAAAGGAAACGAAAGCTCCGGCTTCTTCAATGGCCTCAGTCAGTCGACTCTCACGCTGACTCATCCGCTAGCGACAAACCCTACATTTACTGCTCTATCCCGTATTTCAGAGAGCCCTCCTGAGATACTTTTTACGTCTCCACACCGGAAGTTTACAGTGAGGAGACCTTTACCTTTGACCTTTGTGTTTTGGCGTCTACGGTGACCCGTGTTTCTTACTCGTCTTGTGTAAGGCTGTTCAAAATAATCTGCTATGGAAAGAGCGCAAAAGGGGATCAGATATAAACATTCTCCGAAATAGCATCACGGCAAACATGATATCTGTCAGCTGTTTCAGTCTGGGACTGGGGCGTAGAGTTACAACAGTGACTGTGAGGTAAAAAGCACGGTCAGTCCAGGCAGTTGCGCGAACACTTAACAATTAACGTTAACAATGTTTAATCCTTCATTTTGCTGCAACAGTCTTGATGCATTTGTGATTTGCCTGCCACCATACATCCAGAAGGTAGCATTAGGTTGATATCAGATGTCTATAGCTGCTTGTTACTGGCTGACTCCAAGTCTGTAACGCACTTGGTTAGCCCACTTGCACTGAGTATCATCCATTGTCATGATTGTGCATTGTGGAATGGCCATTGTGTCATTGTGCTTTCAGGAAGCCAAGTACACTAGACTAAATGTTGAGGATTACCCAAAATTGCAAATACCATCATGGGAGATGGAGAGAGATACAGTTTTGGGGAGGATTTCCATATGTGGTAACTGGCGATAAGGAGTTACACTCACTTCGACTGATGCTCCTGTTTCGATGGGCATTCGTGTTTGGGTTAAGGGTAGGGTTAGGGTTAGGGCCAGTTAGGGGGGTAGGGTTAGGGTTAGGGTTGTATTAATACGTTACTCAGAATTAAGGTACTGACCGTAGTTGTAGGAGTTACCACATATGGAAATTCTTCCCAGTTTTGTTCTTTTATGATTCTCATCAGTTTAATTCCATTGGTTTCCCATGCAACATTGTAGGGCATTTTGTATATTATTATGGTTTTCACTGTTTTTTAGGAGCTTCTCCCAATGTAAAGAGCATTGTTTCAAAGTACAATGTTTAGGCTAGTTTCTCATGGACTTAAAATTTTTAAAAGAATGGTGAAATTCTAAAACATGGTCAAGCTTGATTAATTATTATAATTTTTTTCTTTCAACCCAAACTTGTTCACCCTTATTAGTGAAGCAAAATGAAACCAAGGGACAAAATATTTATATTGTCGTGAGTAACTTCTGTAGCACATTAATTATTTTGTCATTAATACCATTCAGTTTCTGAGGTTCCTACTTCATGACTCAAGCTAAAAGAAGCTGAAAACAGTACATCTATGTAACACTGAGCCATTTTCCAATAGCTATATTATTCCACTACCATATTTTCCACTATGTATTCCAATAAATTTTACCATTTGGTAAAATGTCTATTCTCAGAATAGAATAAACAGATTCTAAAGCCTTCAAGAACGGAATGTTTGCAAATATGAATTAGGCACTTCAAAAAAAAAAAAGACATTTTTGCAATAAAGAGCAGATTATTCTACTGTTTGAGTGCATGGTTGTGCAGTAGAGTGTGTAAAACCACCAAGATGGTCAAATTTAGTTGATTTTTTTGGCAACCTCTGCAGGAAAACCTAGCACTTAATGATATGCTGCGGTGTATTTCCTTTAAGAATACATTTTAATTCATAAAGTCATGCAAAATTGTGAGATTTGTTTAAATTTTCACAATTTTAAATATAATACATTCTCAAATCAGAAGAAAATTTCAGTCAACACTTATAGGGTTGAGCATATCATTGAGGGTCAAATGGCTGAAGAGTAATTTGGCTCCATACACTAACAAATAGATATTATGGAAGTACATGAGTTAATGAAGCTCAAATAACTGCATTTTTACACCATCATCTTCTTAACACAGGGCAGTATCTTGTGAGGCAATAAGGAACATGAGCACAGATCCAGGTACAGATCATCTGCACAGAACTGCCAGTAATACCAGGCAAGAGGTAACATATGACTTTTTTGTACTGAATCTGCCACATCCAGCTTTCTCAAATCTGACTTTACTTTTCATTGCCATTTTTGTAAGCTTGTGTGGCCTTATTAAGACTTGTCAGCAGTCTGGCATACTGTATATATTGAAATCGCCATTATGACAAACATGTATGCAATGAGGAGTGCTCATGTAATCTAATTTGTTTGTATACACAGAAAGGAGTTCTTCAATGAAATTATATCACATTAGGACAGGTGAATTCTAAAGTTACTTCATAGGGCAGGCCTTTAAGATAGGAAATAAGTTTGAGACCTGCAAGACAAGGATGAGAATTTGTGAATTGGATAGCCTGAATATTGATTCTGTTGGTGTTTTAGAAGAGCATTGTTGTTGTTGTTGTTGTGGGTTGTTTTGACAAATCTAGACTGCTAGCTGCTTGAGTCATCTTACTAAACATTATTTATTGCTTGTACAAACTGTTAAACCTTTAGTGTACTTTTGTTTGTCATTAATGGGTTTCGGTGGCTTGTAGGGTCCGTAACTAGAGGTTCTCTCACAAAATCTGATAAAGAAAAGGGATATGAATGTTAACAGTGAGTCATGAATATTTTTCAGGTCATTACTGCAGCAGAAGTGAAAGAAGTGAAGAATTTGTCAAAATCTGTGAAAAAGCTTAAACTTCATATTCAAGACAAGCAATTCACATTTAAAGCTGGTCAATGGTAGGTGTGATAGATCTTCTAGACTAGTACTTTCACATTAAAAGTGTGTTTCTCTTAGTTAAGGTGGACATGCATGTGCCATACCTGGAAAATCAGAATCCAGAATATTCCAAAATACTTATATCAGAGTGAATTAATCTGGGTTTTATGAGACTTTTTCAAACTTATCTCTAATATTCATAACTTGAAGTTTGATGATCTGAATCAGTCTGAGGTAAGGCTTAATGAGGATGACGGTAAATTCTATGCAGCAAGCTAAAATGAGGCATATATACTTTTTGACCATATTTAGAGATTTTATTTAGTGGATAAAGTTTTTACGTAGCATTATTCTGGCCTGAAATATAGGTGTTTGAAATGACAGGGATGCACTCAAGAAACTTCTTAGAAATTCATGATTGAAGAAAAATTGTTCAACAGGAATGTAATCTAATCTGCCTCACACATACTCATATTTATCTACCATTTCTTATCAGCTAATATTTTTGTGTCCGGAAATTATTGTATTCTCAATATATGCAACAAATACAAAAATTAAGTACCAGATGTTTCCAGTTTCCTTTAGAGAGTGATATCTCAGCTCCTAGACTAGTAGTATGAGTCTCATTTTTTGGCTGCCTGCAAGACAAAAATTATCTTCTTACTATAAAAATATGTTGCATTGAGTTTTATATCAATATAACCCATTAGTTACATTACAGTTATGATGATGTGTTCTTCTGTTAACCACTAAAGGATAGACATGTTCATCCCTGGAGTAGACACAGTGGGTGGATTCTCTATGTGTTCAGCTCCTGACCTCTTGATGACCTCAGGAGATTTACATCTTGCTGTCAAGTTTGCACAGCATCCACCCGCCTTCTGGATTCATACAAAGGTACAGCTGCAATGTGATCAGCTTCTCATTACTTGAAGATATGAGTGCAGTGATGTGTAAGAAATGTGTCAGTCATGACAAATTTGCTTACAATGAATGCTTTCTCGCACACAGCTAGACTATAGTCATTCTGTTATAATGTTACTGATGCTGAGCTAGCAAGCTAACTTCTGTGTTTTCGTTTCCAATTGTCCAGATACATACAGTATTTCATTTTTGTGGACAACTAATAGTTTCAACAAGTTAAGACATCAAGGCTTCTCCTGAATGGATCAAGTAATTATCCTAAATATTCTCGTCTTATTAACACACTTGACCACATTTATTATGGCAACACTTTATGCTAGAATGGTGAAAATACTAAAGGTTTTACTAAGGTTTTGCATATCAATATTTTCACATCTTATTACCCTTCTCATGAGATGAGACTAGATTTCACATGTCCCAATATTTTTGTACATATCTTCTTCTACTTATTATAAGATGCAGTGAGTGAAAGTCCCAAAGACATACATATTGCAAAACATTTTTAAATCTCCTACTTTCCTGAATGTTAAATTAAACCATAGCCTTGCTCTCACTTGCAGTCAGTCGACCCCAGTGCAAACTCCATTGACAAAGGCGTGGAGCACCATTAACCCATCAAAATGTGATTCCTTGTGATGCACAGTTTTGATTACCATGTTATGAACCAAATCGAGTCAGGCTTTCTTTTTTTCGCTTATCATGGATTATCTGGAACATTCTCAATATGAAGTGATTTAACTGGTGTTTCTTATAATGAACAGTATTTATTTCAATCTTGCAGTGTAAAGTTGGAGACAAAGTTATGTTGAGGACTGGTGGCGACTTTTTCTATGACCCACAGCCAGATAAAGAGCACAAGGATTTGCTACTGTTAGCTGGTGGTGTAGGAATAAATCCCTTATACAGCATGCTACAGCATTTTGTATACCTCCATCCAAGCAGATTGAAAGTGGATGGACAAGGTAATTCACCTCAAGAGAAAAGGGTGTCAATGTTGTACAGTGCCAGGAATACAGAAGAGCTTATTTTTAAGGTGAGTGACTAAAGATTTCAGTACTGGTACATGATGCAGAACACCTCATCATATTGTATGAACATCACCAAAGAAAATATGAGTACGGTACTGGATTAGGGCTTGAAGATTCATAACATTCTTTCAGTTTTGCTTTACAAACAAATAAAATCATGAGCCAAGCAAAGTAATCTGACCCTAGCAATGAGAGAATACTTCTTGTATAGAAATGAAGGAACCAGTGCATTCCCAATGCATCATCATAAACAGGAGCTTCTGCCAAATGTGAATTATAGTAATTTCCATGTTTTCAGATGCTGTGTGAAGATGTTTCAAATGAGCAATTTCGATTCGTTGCACAAGTGCCATGTATACATTGCCAACATTATGATTTAAGTGACTCCTAAATATTTATTTTTGATCTTTTCTCAGGATGACTTAATAAAAATCTGCCAAAGTTTTGAAAATGTTGACCTGAAAATGTTCAGCACAAGGGAATCAGTCAAAGATGTGGAGTTCCTAACATGTAAGAAAATAATTATCTTATGATGCTACTTAGTGGAACCACCACTGGAGAAGATTGTTTCCACTGTAATATTGACTCTACTGCTGTTATAAACTATTAGTTGCTCTTGCGTTCTCAGTGTACCTTCAGCAACAAAACAATTGCACAGGTCAAAGATGATTGCAAACTTCCTTTTTATTTGCTCCTAAATAGGGAACAGTAAAAGAGTCTACTTTCACTTGAAAGACTTGTTGTCTTAGGGCATGTGGATCTTGCAATGAAAAAAATTGATGATTCTTATAACAATGATGTAGACTCAGCACTGCTCAAGAAAAAGGATTTCAAAATTCCTAATGGCTTGCATGAACTTCGTAAAAAAGACCTGCTCGCTCTGTAACAATGTAGGACTTGCAAGCCTGCATTCTGAAATCAGTGTTCCATTCTGGAATAGCAGATATGTAAAGGATGGTCTGTTAATGAAGTGTATAAACAAGCAGTTTGGGATCTGTTTCTACAGGCACTGTGTTGTTGTTTTTTTCAGTCTGATACAGTGAAACTCGGATAAAACGAGGTCGTCAGGACCGACCGTTGGTGCTCGTTAGAACCGATGGCTTGTTACACGCATGGTCCACTGAAAATCATGTAAAAACTGTCAGTAGTGTCAGGGAGACCCATATACTAGATCTAACATGGCTAGACTGCTCGCTGCGGGTAGAGCGGAAACGCCTTGTCTACCCAGGGGTCACCCCAGCCGGCCTAATGCGCATGTGCGGAAACAGCAATCAGCTGCGTTTACATTGGAAAACAGGTCAGACATAAAATATCGAAAGAATAAGCTAGACAGCGCGTAATAAATGTTGGGTCAGCTGTGAATATAGTCTAAACCTCAGCAATTACCGACAAATGTGAGACTGTTTGATTAACACAGTGACGGTGCAACAAGACTGCACACTTAGAATTTCCTGATAATTTAGAGATGTAGACTAGTCTAGGCTACCGGTAACCTACACTCACACGGCCTCGCTCGAGATCATGTAAACACAGCTGATTGCTTTATCCGCACATGCGCAATAGGCCGGCTGACCTTCTGTCTGCAGACGCGAGTCACAAGTTTGCTCTTCTGCTTTCTCTCGACGTCTTCAATTATTTTTAGTTTTGTTTCGAAGGACAGACAATTTTTCTTCCTCGATTCCATCATTGACAGGTGTAAACAAAGCAATGCAAATGTTGAGAGTCGAGAAACGAATGACTGACCGATCGTAATCACCGTTTCTGCGATTGTTATGATTAAAATCAAAATTGTCTAGCGCAATGATTGGTCAAAACAACAGGCTTGGCCAATCATTAGCTGAGCATATCAATCCCATCTTCCTCCCGTCGCATGGTCACATCTCAACCGCATCCTTCCCTACCCCGCTTCTTTGCCTACTGCGCAACTAGTTTGTACCGGTAATCCTACCGGTAAATTACATAAGGGAGACAGCGAGACATGCCTATTATTGGCAATTGTTACGTAGCCTAAACGTTCGAGTTCCTCGCCGCTGAAAGTTTTATTGCAGACGAAAGGGTTGCAAGGGCTTAATTGCAGGTCGGTTACCTCGTTAGGGCCGGGTTTAGCGGATTTTGTGCTCATTATATGAAAGGCAAGTTTACTATTACAAAGAAGGAAAAAAAACGGGGATTTTCATTTTGCTCGATACATCCGAGAACTCGTTTTATCCGTGCTCGTTACATTCGAGTTTCACTGTATGCAGATTTCTGGAAGTCAGTAGTCTGGCCTAACCATCCAGTCTCATAGTCATAGAGCCCCATTTATATGAAATCATTTCTTTTGGAAATGAGACAGATAACTTTGAATTTGATAGGCCAACATGCCTTCGGAGCATTGTATATGTTAAAGTCTGTTATTACATATTTACTTTCTGAAAGAATACTTTTATCACATCAAAGGCTGTCCTAGATAGAATATATTTTTTTTTTTTTAATTATTATTATTTCATAAATATTTTTGCGTCAGGAAGTGAAACAGTGGCTTGCTGTTTTTCATGCATTTGCATCTGACACTTTCACTCACTTAAAAGTGTTGCTGATGAAGATTCATTCTCACATGTGGTGCTACTCATATGTTTCAGGCAGTGAAGAAGCATGGTGGTGAAAAAGATTCTAGTTTTGATTTGCGAAGTAAATCTCTGACAAGACATATAATTATACTAAATGTTAATGCACAAGTGCGCTGCAAACAGTAGTGATAAGTTAATATCTCATGACTTTTCAGAGCTGTGTTATTTGAATAAAGGGCCAAAGAAGATTCTCTATGCAGACTACAGTCCTTTGAACATAGTAATCTGTAAGCTTTCCATCAGCACTGTTATGTAACTGCATACTAAAAGCTGTAGACTCTGGCCATCTCAAATGTTCTGATGTTGCATATTAAAGTTATGTTGCAAGGAAAAGTGTCTAAGCCATTTTTTTTTTCATGTTTTACAAATTGTCATGATTTAGGCTTTTTTATTTTCCCCAGGTGGAAGAATACAGATGAAAGATATTCAGTCAGCATTAGCAAGGTTGGAGAAAAGGAAGACAGAAGTGTATATATGTGGTCCATCACCTTTTATTGAAGCAATGGAATCATACTGCCTAGGTTCCAGCATTTCTAAGGACAATGTTCATTTTGAAAAATGGTGGTGATGCCTTGGGAACTGAAGGGATGATAACAGAGATTTACTGCTCTTCCATTTCATCTCTTTGTTACATAGGACCCTTTGATCTAAACAGTGCTAGGACCCTTTGGTCTAAACAGTGCTTGGACATACTTGTACATCCTGAAACTACAGTCCTATGTTGTACGATGTCTAACGTACCCCTCCATCTTTCTATGTAATAAACTATTCCTATGTAATCATGTTGCAGTACTGTAAAACTCTTACTTAAACATGGACACACACATCAAAAATAATATTCTGTTTTCCAGTACTTTTTCCCTCTGAAAATTACCTATGGTGCATACCAAGACAATCTTGTGAAGAAAGAGCATCGTTCATTTACCGCATGCATGTCTAATATGATGCAATAAAAAGAGCTTGAATGACCGGGATTTGCCCTTGCGTCTAGAGTTATTTCCTTTCCCCAAACAGCAGCGGCTTGTGGCAAAAAATTACTGAAGATCCAGCAACTACAGACACCTCTATCTGACAATGTATTACTTAGCATTCAATTAGGGTTTTGGTCACCAAAATTCAAAAGTAAAATTTGACAGTGTAAGTCAGGTAAAGTATCCTCCATTTTTATTGCGTCAGCATGATTTTGTTTGACAGTGACACAGCTGCCATTTACAGTGGAATTAAAAGATTCATACAGACATGTTATCACCTGTCCACAGAGCAATGGTTAGACAACTTAGCCGTGCAGGTAGAATGTATCTGATGTAAGCTTATGGCCAACACATGCTCAGTGGGTGTAAGAATTCAGATTTTGTAGGTTGTCTGGGACAGGCAGAGGCATTATATCCTGCTGACAGACAATTGAAAGATTGTTTTATTAGAATAACAGGGTATCATATGATTTAACATGGTCTTTAGGATAATGCAACTTTAATTTAAACAAACAGGCTGATGAACTTATGGTAATTTGGTGACATTAGCATATATGAAAAACATCATCTGGCAAGGAAAGCAAGGAAGTTAACATGACCGAAATGTGGTGTGCCTGCGACATACAGGTTTGTTTGATATATGAACTTTAAGTTGCAACACCTTTGCCTTTACAGATGTCTACTGAATTATTGTCTTGGAAGTTGAGGACATCCATCACTGCATAGTGTTTATTATCAGACAGCTTATTTTTGGAACAGAATTCATCATATATTACATTTTTCATGTATATTCACTCAGGCAAGAGCAATTTAATTCTTCCTTATGTATCTTATTGTACATGTCAAACTGGTTGTTCAGGATCTGGCAGACACTTCACTGGCTTAGTCACGCTCATGGAGTGACTTAGCCATAGCAGCTCTAAGGCTTGACAATATAAAAGGATTGACTTGAAAGCTTAGTGTTCAAATATTGGAGCTTTCCTTATGGAGTAGATAAGACATATACTCATCTCAGCATTCTATCACTGTGAACAGTGTGGTGAGATTCCTAATTGCAGTTTAATTTACTTTCAAGTAGCTTTATCTGTGATATGCTGACCTGTTATATTTGAAATAAGAATATCACACTTTTGATATCAGTTGATATGTCATGTGAGGCTTATGTCCCAGAGGAGGTCTTAGAACCTGTCAGTCAATTTGGCAGAAATATGGCCTGAGCAGGACATTACATTATTGACACATTTGATGAAATCATAAACTCATCATTGAAATGAGTGATTATGATGAAGTTCCAACAATTTAATCTCTGCACATTTGGTATGTGCATTTGTTCAGATGTAAGGTTTGTTCTCTGCAGTTTTGGACCTTACTGCTATCTGCTCTGTTGTTACTTAGGAATACCTGTATGTGTAAGATATTTGCACTTGGTAAAGAAATAAAAGAAAATACTGTAGTGTTGTTTGAAGGTTGTGCTCAGGGTTTGGAGTTTCTTTTTTCATATGAAAGACAAATGATGACTGATGAAATAACAAGGGCCATGCATATTTACCTGATCTTAGGTTAAAACTGTAGAGAGTCAAGCATTTTAGCAGAATGCATTACTGTAGATCTTGACCATCCACCCACCCTTAAAAGAGTGGTGTATAATAATGAATATCCATGGGCAGGTTAACAATTATGCTGGTACCTCTGCTGTAGTTATTTTGTTGTGAGGTTGCAAGGTATTGTTGGCTTACCATGGCTTTGAATTATAAATTATTGTTTTATCATGAGTAAATGGTGTGGAGAATCCGGGGAGTGATACAGATACTTTTAAAGAGTTGAGACAAACTGTGGTATTTAAGGTGATATAATCTGCTACTTTTACTGCTCACATTGAAATGTGTTTGTGAAACAAAAACTTGCTAGAAATCACTAAGAAACAGTAGTATCATAATACCGCAAACTTTCCAAAGTAACTTCACACACAGCTCACACACCTAAGAATTTGCAGTATTGCAAATTGGAGGAAAGAGATGTTTCTGGATGAAGAGAATGAACATTTGGAATGGGTGCTTTGCATTATTATATGTATACGGATTTCGTGGACACCTTTGACCCTGGCATTACCATATTATGAAGTTAGGTAGTGTTAATTTAATATGAATCAGTTGTGCACACTTAATACTTTACTGTGCTCAGCAGATTCCTTGTGGGTTGAGAGCTGAAGACACTTTATCTCCATTTTCAAACAGCCAACAAAGTGAGAATATACTGAGAGTGCTCATGTGTCCAGGATGCTAGGTTCTGAAATCTCCACGCACATCTGACATGTTAAGATATCAACCATTGACTTCTGTGTGACTAAGCCCTATAAAGCAATCAGTGGAAGTGGTTGCAATATTAAAGAAAACATGAATGTCTTGTTTAAAACATGTATCATGGACTGGCTGAAACATTTTAAGTTTCATTTTGATATTGTATAAAAATAGCCATGCAAGTGACTTGCTGGCCTTGTTGTAACATTGCATAATTTAGATATTTCAAGACATCTCACAACTTGAATAGTTCAGTTCTCCTAGTTTTATTTGATTAACTCTAAATGACATGCTTTACTTGGAAACGTGCTGCTTGGATGACTGTGTCTACTGTTTTTCATAACAAAATTCTGTTGCATAGTACATGTCCTATTAAGAGTTATTTTTACTGGTTCAAAATATTCCAACATGCACATAATTAATAGTTCAACCACATTTTTTTTTCTCTTTTTCTAAATCTGGACTGACCATAAAGTGTGGCATTTCCTGAAATATTTCAACCTTAAAGCAATGGTTTGCAAGCCTTGTGTGTTTATTTTTATATCGGTCCTCTCTCTTTCTCTCTCCTCTTTCAATCTGTCTCTCCTCCCTCTCTTTCCTTTTCTTGCATCTCTCCCCTGTTCCTCTTTTTCTCTCTCTCCCTCTCCATATATCTCTCTCTATCTCTATATCTGTATACCCTGCTAAGGTATAATCTTTCAAATTATAACATTGCAATTTCTTTGAAAAGACAAAGCACATTGGCAACTATATCATGACCCACCACCCTTTCTCACCGTCTCATAGTCATAGTATTTATTTCAGAAAACTCATCTCTCATGGCCCTAAAGTCTCATGCAGTTCTGAATTTACATACAGATTACACAGGCTCACCATTATGATGTAGATTAGATCTACTCTTCTATTGTAACCTTCCCCATTATAGACGGATAACGGAATCTCCTTAACAATCTCTATAGTAAAAAGGTGGTTCCAGCTGCAGGGATTTACCCATACATTCAGTATGGAAATAGTTATGCAGTGTCAAAACCGCTGAATTTGTGTTCCCACGTGTCACCACAACCTTGAGCTTTGTTGATACTGTAAGTTCATTGACCCATCAGTGTTATAATGCCTGATGGTCGATGATAGTACAAAATAGGTCACGCGTTCATTTACACACTTTAGAGGGTCTGTTATCACTGTGTGCAGAAGTGGTATTATTATGGGTAGCATAATTTGCAAATGCAACAGTAAAAGCCAGACCGTTGGCCCGAGGGCGAATTTGATGTGTACGAGGGCTCACACAACTAAGAACACAGAGGCAGACCATTGCTGGGACTGAAACTTGGAGTGTACCGTGTGTAACAGTGCGTAATGGACAGTGACAGCAGTTCCTTGGTGGGTTGAAATGCATTATGACTCCCAAGAAATAAAAGGTTTCATTCAGCATAATATCTAGCAGCACGTGACGTGTGCTGAAAAAAAGAGTGTGAAACTAATGTAGGCCTCCTTCTACTGGATTGTACTGCATCCATGAACATAGTGCCAGTTCATCTGAACTTTCGAGGTTTTATTGCAAGTAACCTTATTGTCATACAATACAGTTACACGTACGGTATAAAATCAGTCTTTTATCAATAAACATGGACTTGGTACAGTTGTTTTCTTTTAAAGACACTCATACTCCAGCAGCTACACACTCTACATGTTAAGTTCATGTATACAAAGAAGGCTAGAGACACGCCATTTAGTTAGTTGGCTGGCTGATTAAGTAGCTGAGTGAATAGGTTGACCAGCGTTCTGACAGGTGCTAGCTGGTTGTCGAATTATTATGCCATAAACCCTGCGCAGCATTGCACATAGTAGGCCTACAACGTCACAATCATATGAGGTTTGCCTTTATCATTTGAATTAATTTTTCAGGAAATGAAAAAAAAAAAAAAAAGAATGTCTTAGACTTAGACAATGCAAGAACCGAACCTCAAGCTTTTGGTGGTGTTTTTTTAACCATTGTTGCAGCAAGTACAAAAACAGCCCAGTTCGCCAGTTGCTCATCTCTGAGATAGGTCAGTCTGCCTATGACTGTGACGATATGTGTACTAAACGTTGCTGTTTATACCCTCTGCAGACATGGACAGATGCCACTGTGGTTGACCTCAAAGATGAATCCCCTACCATCAAGAGACTGCGACTACAGATCAAAGACAAGAACATAACTTTCAAGGCTGGCCAGTGGTGAGAGTAATACCCACAACCATTTAAGTCAGTGGTAGTGATGCTAGAGCCTAAGGGCTGATGTTTATCTTTTCATAAATTTACACAGATTATGAAGGCTAACAGTACAGTTGCTCTGCGTGTCTCATCTCTTACCAACGGTAGTTTGATAGTTGCAAGGTTGAGTTGGATACTCACCACTGGGAACCAGTAACAATATCCTGCATAAAGGCTGACCCAGACGCCTAAACACCCTTCCTCCCTTCTCCCCTCTCCCCAAAAATAACATTGTGTTTCCAACTTTGTACATTGTTTTCCTCGCAAATCTTTTATAAACAGTTTAAACAAATTTGACTGAATATGTATTACTGCACAGCTACAAGAGAAGTCTTGCCAGTTTAGCTTTCCATACAGTTGAATATATTAGGAAATATAAAATTCATTGTTTAAATTTATGTTGAGATCAAATGCAAAGTGAAAGGCAATATTTTATTTTCCAATCACTGAGATATCCAACCATATGCCACAGGATAGACTTTTCAATCCCTGGTGTGACACCTTTCACGGGCTACTCCATGTGTTCACCTCCTTATCTCTTGGAGACATCGAGTGTTCTTGAACTTGCAGTGAAATGGAGTGACTACCCTCCAACCCTGTGGGTGCACGAAAAGGTAGCTGCATATTATATTTCAGTGAAGTAGAGAAGATATGGCTAGGAAAGAGCTCCACCCTCGTATGGATTCATTTGTATCATTATTTTCAAGTATTGATGAAAAAACTTGTAAACTGAAAAAAAAAAAAATCTGCTCAGGATTTATAAAATGAGGGGAAGGAGGGGACTGTGAATCAATTTTCAATCAATTTTAATAAGTTTCTGTAGAGGGACAAAAATATAATCCCAACTTCACCTTTCTGGTATTCTTTATGTGGAAAAGAATGTGCACTGTACTTTTATTAATTTTATTATTACCCAATGAAAATGTGAAAGTGAGAATGATCATTGTCAAATTGTTTTTATACATGTTTCAAATTAATTTGGCTTGCCTTTCTGAGTGTCTGTCCCTCTGTGCAGTTTTCCCCATCTAAACCCTTACTTGCTGAGGGAGATAGGTCAGGGCGACTGAGTGGGGTAAGCCGTTAGGGTGAGCGAAGGGGGCGAGTGGATGGTTTTTGTTGTGATGATGACTGTGAACTTTTCTCTGTGTTACTTTTCTAGACATCTGGATGCATGTGGAGAGTTCGTTTTTTCTTGTACTAGACTATTATTAATAATACTGTGTACATGTATACTGCAACCAAACCAAATTTATGTCTTCTGGATGAAAAAGTTCACCTTTAACGGTGTAGTGTTTGTAATTAGAGGATCCATAACATCAGCACATACTGATTTCATTTCCAGTGCAAAGTTGGAGATGTAGTCCAAGTACGAGTGAGTGGAGATTTCTTCTACAACCCCAGCCCAGACAGTGAGAGAGAGGATCTATTGCTCATCGCTGGAGGGGTTGGCATTAATCCAATCTACAGCATCCTTCAGCACTTTGTCCACTTGAATAACCATCACCAGACTGGAAGAGCCACTTTTCTTTATAGCGCTCAAAATTTAGAAGAGCTTGTATTCAAAGTGAGTCTCTAACAAGCACAGTTTGTGGGATACAGACTGAGTGACTGACAGACTGACTGGACTGATTGATGTTTGGTGTCACATATTTATTCCGAAACTCACGGGACACCTTAAAGCATTTCATATACCTGTATGAATATAACGAAATATGCACAATAATATTAAGCATCTAATTCAGCTATTACTTCTGGAAAAAGTTTGGGAATAGCGCAAGTTTAATAAAATGTATTTTCGTAATGAGCATGTTCCTCTTACATTACCTTGAACACGGGCGCGCCCTAGGGCTGCATATTGTCACCTACATTATACACAATATATACCAGTGATTACCACAGTCATCAGTCATCATTCAAACAGAACCCTGATTAAATTTGCTGATGATTCTACCATTCAAGGGCTACAGTGGAAGCCGCTTAAGCGGGACGGCTCCGTTCCCGACGAATCGTCCCACTTAAGCGGGCGTCCCGCTTAGGCGGACTATCCATTATAAAGTGATTTCTTAGCTAGTTTGTGCGTTTCATTCAAGTTAAGGGGTATCACTACTTGTTGCTAGTGAGGTGTGACAACGAAGTCAGATTTAAATTGTATCTATACTGTTTAAAATATACTGATTGCAGCCTAACTGCATTTTCAGTAGACTTGCAGAGCATATTATTAGTCATTCTTCGCGGGGAACGGGATTTTTTGTTGGCTTCAAAGAAGCAACTAAGCCTTCTCACCACTCTCCTTCGAAAATTAAAAAAACAATTTCTTTTAAAGACCGAGACATGTCTACATCAGAGGGAGAGAAATAATACATGTTAAAATAAAACTGGAAAGAATATGAAAGGTCTAGCTAACACCTCTGAAGTCGAGACGTTCGCCGCCCCCCATTCAAGTGATCAAAAATAATTTGGGATCAAATTTACATGATCGTAAACACCGGCAAAGATAAGCGTCACACTTCTCGCTCCACATCTGGCCAGAGCGCAACGCGAGCAGCGTGTGTCAAAAAGCTTTTACGCAACACGAATGATGGTCATGCCTATGTAAACGACACCCTGGCTGAGTGTTGTGCAATAGCGCAGGTAAGGCTCGTAAGTGTAAATCACTGCCTAAGCTGAAGAAAGGATAAAGTGTGGCTGACAGGGGGCGGGGCTTACTTAATCTTGATCCTTTGATGCTTGCGCGGGTTAAATGACCAGCGGCTAGGATGCCTGCTCTGATTCGTTTATGCGTGCGCTGAAGGGTCAACTGCCTGACAGAAGGTTATGGAGAGGTAGTGTCAATCGCTTCTCACGTAACGTAAGGGGGGTAATCAGGGCCGTCGGTACAAACAAGATTCTTTGTAGCTCTCAGGTTTTCAGCTGATGGGTATAGGTAAACAAGCACTGAGGTATAGTACGATAGTGACTATTTACAGCATTCCTTTCAAAAACAGCGTATATATTACGGAGATCTGGCTCCAAGTCGTCTTGCTTAAGCGGGTTGCCGTCCCGCTCACATGTATAGATTTAAATAGCAAAAATTCCGTTCCCCAAGCATTCGTCTCACTTAAGCGGGCGTCCCGCTCACGCGTGTCTCGCTTAAGCGGGTTCCACTGTATTATCACAATCAGAAGAAAATTACTGTAATGAGGTGGCGTGTTTCACAAAATGGTGCAAAGATAATTTCTTGATGTTGAACATACTTAAGACTAAGGAAATGATAATCGATCTCCGAATTAGAAAAGATCAACTTGAACCTCTGTGCATAGACAACAGAATAGTAGACAATGGCCTCACCATTGATAACAAACTTAATTGGCATCCTCACGTTGACAATCTATGCAAACAACTGAACCAACGGCTATATTTTCTTAGAAAACTAATATCCTTCGAAGTAAACAAATCCCTAATGACACTCCTATATAATACCATCATACAAAGTACTTTAACATTTGGGATTAGTTGTTGGGGTGGAGGAATTACAAATGGAGATAAAGACAGACTGAACAAAAGAATACTGGACATAAATCAGAGAAAATAATTAAGTGTAAGTTACCATTTTTTGATCATCTTTACAACAAATTATCCTTGAAAAAGGCTCTAAAACAGTNTCTACCATTCAAGGGCTATTATCACAATCAGAAGAAAATTACTGTAATGAGGTGGCGTGTTTCACGAAATGGTGCAAAGATAATTTCTTGATGTTGAACATACGTAAGACTAAGGAAATGATAATCGATCTCCGAATTAAAAAAGATCAACTTGAACCTCTGTGCACAGACAACAAAATAGTAGACAATGGCCTCACCATTGATAACAAACTTAATTGGCATCCTCACGTTGACAATCTATGCAAACAACTGAACCAACGGCTATATTTTCTTAGAAAACTAATATCCTTCGCAGTAAACAAATCCCTAATGACACTCCTATATAATACCATCATACAAAGTACTTTAACATTTGGGATTAGTTGTTGGGGTGGAGGAATTACAAATGGAGATAAAGACAGACTGAACAAAAGAATACTGGACATAAATCAGAGAAAATAATTAAGTGTAAGTTACCATTTTTTGATCATCTTTACAACAAATTATCCTTGAAAAAGGCTCTAAAACAGTAGTTAAAGATAGTGCTCATCCCCTGAAAGAAGACTATACGAAATCTAAAAGAGGCAAGCGTTTTTTACTACCATATGCTAGAACTGAGCGCTACCGCAAATTTTTCGTGCCTTCAACATCAAGACAACTAAGGTCTTACAGTATATATGCTGTGAGAATGGGTCAGTATTCCTCTCTCTCTGTGCGTGTGTGCGTGCATATGCGTGTGCTGGTGTTATGTAGGTCTGAGTGAGTGGGTATGCAGATCTATGCTGTGTCTGGGTGTGATGTGTTTGATTCTTACAATGATGTAAAACGTATGTCATTATCTTTCATTGTTATGCACTTGTTCAAAACAAATTTCCATGCATGGATCAACTTATCTTCAGTGTATTTTACCTTGTGTGGTTGTCCTGTTGGGACAAAATGCAAGCTTGCTATTTCTCAATTTGTGCATGTATGGTTTCAAAAACTATCCTCAATACTCATCAGTCTTGTGAGTTTTTGAAAGCATGCATTACAGTTTACAGTTTGCATTTTTTTCGTTCATTTCAGGATGAGGTGGTGAAGATTTCCAGAAAGAATGAAAATGTGAAGGCTTGGATGTTTTCTTCAAGACAAGAAGTCAAGGATATCAATGATGAAGAATTTTACAGATGTAAGTAATGGGCTCATATTTCCTTACAGAGTAAGTTATCTTTACAAAGCAAAATGAACCAATATGTTTTAAGTCCCTGAACCTTTCACTAATACATCAGTAGGTATACTTTCTGGATAAACGGTGAAATTGTATTGCATAATTATTCTGAAAGACCCAGATGTCCAACAAGAGATTAGAATTACTCGAAATAAGGAATTTTAAAGACTGGAACTTGAAATCTAGGAATTTTCTGAAAGGTTTGTGGATACTATTCACTCAACTGTGATAGCAACAGCTGTTCACAGACAAAACTGGGATTGTGCCAAATGATCATTCCAAACGTTCATCTTTGCGCATTAGTCAAGCAAGAAACCCAAGGAGTGCAACCATCTTAATTTCAGGTTTTCAAAATGTCCCCCCCGAAGATTTTGTTAGCTTGTGATTCGTAGTTAAGGGCAACGGATAAGATTATTGAGGGGTGAATAGCACAACAGCATATTTGGTGAGTGTTTGATGAGTTTCTGCGATTTCATATCTTACAGATGGCCGTATGTCCTGCACAGATATAAAGGATGCCTTAGCATCTCTGAACAAGTCAACAACCCAAGCATACATCTGTGGACCTTCAAGTTTCATTGATGACATGGCTGCTCATTGCCTCACATGTGGACTTGCTCAAGACAGGATACACTATGAGAAGTGGTGGAAACATTAACAAAACATTTCATGTTATTAGAAGTTGGAACCTTACTAGGATAACATCACCACAGCTTAAGCTGCTGTTATGTTCTGTGCCACAGTTACTGAAATAACTTATACAGAGGGTCTCTACTTATAGGGGTATAGAGGTTTGTAAGATTTTATCTTTCCCACTGGACAATGTGGATAATAAGAGTAGCTATACAGGAATACTGTATGTCTTATATTAATGTCATTCAGATTATACTTGGAGGGCCTATAGTGTTAATGCTCTTTCCTTCAGTATGACATGAAGATAATACATTAAGGACTGGTGAGAATATAGCCTTTGTCACAGGGTGTGGAGCCAAAAACTTTGGACTCCCATATTTTGATTGGCTCTTAACTGTTGACATTTATGTTGTTGTTTTTTTTTTTGGCATGGCAATATAACAACCCATGATGAAAATATCTAAAACTTACTATCACTAGGGAGCAGCTTTTAGCTATTGTTGAATGATCCACTATTAATAAACTATATTAATAATTATTAATACTAATTAACTGCCAACAGCAATAATAATGGAATCTCCAGGCCATCAATAATACCAGGAAAATTGGATATAATGGAATACACTCATCTTTGATTACAAATTGAAATACATAAGGCCAACCTCTCACTCTCACCCTGTCAAGTTCTGACAGCGAGTCCCTATCTCTTGAAAAATGCTAATACCATAGAGTCAAACTTTCATATCAAATTGGCCTAATGTCTATTCCCCTCTCGGTCTTGCTAATTAAGCAAAATTTTTGTTTCTACATTTTTATGAGAAGGCATCCTGGCAAACAACTACCAATGAAAATCCATAAAGATCTGGTTTTAGATTCTATGGAGGCTGCTCTTTCACTTGTGGAGGCATGTGCCTTTAGAATGCCTAAAAATCTTTTATCTAATGAAGTCATTGTCAAACTTAATTAAGTCTTGTACCATAGTTACTAATCATTATTTCTATCAAATATGCATTGTTTCTGTGTAGAAAATTATAAAGAAATTAAAAAATGAACAACACATATTTCTATATTTACAATGAGTTTATTTCTCAAGAACACTTACAAGCCATATTCAGTTTAATAAATCTTACCAGATATTGCCCGTCACTAGACCAAAAATGAAAGCTTGTGTTTTTAATAACACACATAACATTCAGATTGGTCAATAAAACAGTGCATGAAACTTCCACAATGGAATTATCCACCATACCCTTAAGAATTTTTGCCAGGGGGGAAGGAAAAGAGGGGAAAGAATGACTAGTTTCAGATGCCATCACTGACACCAGCCAACCAACAAAAACAGTGAACATAAATCCTATTAGATTTTATGCAACCCAACAGCAGAAATTTTTAGTTCCTCATATAGTTTTGAGTCATGGCAATACTGACTTTACAGAAATATGACATCCTTTTTATCTGAGCACATGAAAGATCTGGAGACAACAATGTTTGCAACAAACGACTCGGACAGCCACTTCTGGGGACAGCACACTTGTCATCTCATAAACCAGAAATGGGAAGGAGGATAAGAATTATATTTTAACTAATTGCTAGTGACAAACTGACATTAAACACCGATCAATATTTTTTAATTCATTATCAGAAAATGCTAAAGGATTACCCATGACAAAACTGCGCACCAAGCAAATCCCAGATCCCTTTAAAAATTTACAAAATGAACATCTATGGTGCTGCTATAATAAATTTTCAAGACATGACATTGTCATAACAGCAGAACCAAGTGAGGACAGGAAAGAAACAAAATAGCAGCCTTATGGTTATTGCTTGTGTTGTCAAATCTTTCAAATCTCCCTTAATCATCTGCATATGATAATAAAATGAGGAAACAACAACAAAATGATACAATAAACAACCAATCTTTTAAGAAAATATATTTCCACAGATACTTTTTAATTCTCACTGAGCCTTTAGATGTTCAGTTCATTATTCTCAGTGTTTAATATGCACAAGCCAGATGGGAAAGAATCAACAAATATGGGAGGGTTGAACTACTTACAACTCACTTAAAAATTATGACAATTAGTGAACTCATCAAAAACTTACACAAAATGAGTATGGCTATTGGTAGGCTGGTAGCAAACATCCAAAATGATCTGACTGAAGATAGGCTGCAGGATCCTTTCCCAAAGCATACCCAATCAACACTCTTTCACACTTTGCTAGCTTCCTATGACATAATAAAACACCGTGATGTCAAGAACAATATTTTAAAAAATGTATAAGAGCACAGCATTTTGAAACTAAAGAACATAGTCCAATTCGTATCTCAGGTACTGGTTCTTTGCATCATTTGGAATTCGAGGGTATGATGGAATCAGGCCATCTTGTGCTCCAATGTATACTGTGTTGTACACCTTCCAGTATACATCTCGCACTTTTCTGGCTGGATGGAATAGACCCTGTGAAGACATATGAACCATCATTATAGTCATGCAAGTTTAAACTGAATGTTCCATATTACAAACTGATGCATATATTGCAAGAATAGGATGATAAAGCAAGTAATCGGCATTTACAAAAGTAAGCAGGATTTGAAATGATGGCTAATCGGTTTCCAAGAAATATTAAATTTTATCTTACTATAATAATATAAGTATTGTTCTATGTCAATTCCAAACTCACTCAAACTTAACCATTTTCATCAGTCACCTATCCAATACTGCCATGCATTACTGCTGAACTTGATCCACAAATCATTTCCACTGATTTCTCTAGCTCACTGAAGTGGGGATAGACACTCACCGCTTGTTATGAATTTGAAGCGGGAACTGCAAGTTTATGGGGTACATCATATTTATCACTATAGATCACATAAACATAATCTGTCTGGTATCCATAATTTTGTTGTTGTATGGCAGCACATGATGTGGCGAATCAGTTAACCCATTTTCACTGAATCACTCAGAAACTGTAAAACAAAAATATCATTTTAGCATCATTACCTGCATGGTGTACTGGAATATTTTTGCTGGGCCAATTGCTACCCTCAGACCTTCCACAGCTCCCATGAATGCCTGGACAACATGAGGAGAGTTTTCAAAGATGTTGGGCCATACATAGTTGAGAAGATGAATCAGGGCATCCTCACAGCCAAATCCACACACCCCGAGGGCCATGTGTTGAATGGCAGCCATGGCGGTCTGTCTGTGGACAAGGTCTCTGAAAAGGACAACAGACATTTTCGAATCAATATCACATTATGACAACATATCAAGCACTATGCATTGAAGGGATGTCATTCAAGTTTTCATGAAATTCTCTGCGGACTATCTGCAGCTTCCTGTGCATTATGTCCCTTAGTTTACACATTTATTTTCAGGTTTGTGACACCTATTAGAGGAGCAAATCATTCATTGTGTACAACCCAATTAATCCGCTAGTATATAAAATCCCCCTTTTTGGGGGCCCTGCCAGCCAGTGTTAGGGTGTAGAAATATGTAAAATGACCTGTGATCTAAATAAAGCATCCAATTTTAAAGTTTCAGGTACAATTTGAGCCTTCTACTACTTCTAGATAAAAAAA
>JAWQUT010000138.1:600492-621964 GCA_033807755.1 Ellobium chinense
GTCTTAGTGATGGTGGTGTTATGCTAATCACTTGAAGCAAGTTCCATATTATATGGACACTGCAACAGTATTTTACCTGTGCCATATTTCTATTGAGAATACCTACCCAATGGCTTTAGCAATGTAGCCAAAGGTGTTGACAGTTGCTCTGCGGATAGCTTTCTTGTGTGCCTTGAGAAGTTCCAAGAGCTCAAAACAAATCCTCATCCATTCTCTGGCAGACACAAACTCTGGACCTCGATCAGCAATACGGCCCACTAGATCAATGCAGTTCTCCTGCACCTTCTCGTGTCTGATGATACACCAAAAGTTATTAGTGTAAAGGTACACCAAAATTTCACAGGCTGTTGAACAAATTTTTAAATGCCATAACAGAAACTAAAACAGAAGATACAAGTTATTCTACAAAATACAGTGTCACAATATGGAAAATCTCGGGCAGTACAGAGTGTTAATCTCAGGGATCTAAATGGCTGCAGACATAAAGATTTGAAAACTACTAAAATGAAGCAGAGCTTAGCCGGTATGGTCAACTGGTCCACAAGTGACACTATTATGACTTTTACCACTAACAGTAATAAATGGCAGTGTTTAGATTATCAAATTTCACTCTTATGCACTGATTATGAAATTCACAAAATAAATTAAAACAATTTTTATACAGGGATGCCAATGCCTGACCAAAAAAAATCCTGAAAATTGCTCGAGCGCGCGGCGTATCGACATTTTCGACAGAATTTCAACCCAACCGTTGTGCTTTAAGTTCTGAATCATTTTCCCCAATTATAAGGCATTAAAGTAAACATTAAAACCAAATAAAGGTTAAAGAAAAGTCAATTTTAGAATTCTGTCCACATAACTTAAGGCCTAAATTTCTTCTGCACAGATTTTTATAAAGTATAGAAATTAATATATCTACATACAACAAGGAAGAGCCATATCAGGGGTGAGAGGGACCTGCAAACTGTCACTTAGGATAAAAATCTAATCTTTCCTTTCATAATTTCACTTCTGAAGACATCACCGTGAAATTTAAACAAACAAGGTGAACGTTATTTTACGTTACCATCTCTTTATTACCCATAACTTACATTTGCCATTTCAATCATTTGGTCGTGAATGTGATAAAATATGCACAAATGAGTAGTCTAGTGCTTTGACTAGCAGAGTTCAGACTAAGCTGGATTCAATGGTTCACCCCAAGTTCACAATAAAGCTGTTGAAAGCTTGGCTGCATTCTCTTTCTCTTTAATGTCCTTGAAACTCGCCGGAATCCTACTGTTAGTATTACGATGTGACCATTCCTTGGAGCGTAGAGCTAGGGTGCCTTCTTTCCCGGTGTGCCGTGGTTTACTACTGCATAGTGTGCACCACACGTATCCATCTTCTTTCAGCTTAAGGATGTAGACTAATCAGATTTATAATAATAAAAATAATGTATAGAAATCAATGGATTCTGAGTCAGACTATTCATTTTACATCACTGGCCTTTCTTGATTGTTGACCGAGCGCACTGTTTACACTTTCCGCGAGTTCTAGTGCTAAATATAGCACCGGTATCCCTCTGACCTCGTTAGAGGCATGGCGCGCGCATTCCGGAAGTTTGTAAAATATCTAACTTCCGGTTTTCGTGCGATTCGTCCTTCGCGTATTTCATTTTCATGACTGTTATCCGGATAACGCTGGATTTTTTTTTTCTCCGTCGCTCAAAACGCCGAAATATCCGGATTTTCTTTCCCGCCGCTAAAAACGTCGAAAAATCCGGAAATCCGGATTTATCCGGAAAATTGGCATCCCTGCAGCATGCATCTGGAGTGAAACTGTCCTTAGTACTGACAGGAAATTCAAATGCCCCCTGAAATGANACACTATTATGACTTTTACCACTAACAGTAATAAATGGCAGTGTTTAGATTATCAAATTTCGCTCTCATGCATTGATTATGAAATTCACAAAATAAATTAAAACAATTTTTATACCATGCATATTTTGTAATATCCTTTCAACTAATCTAAGGTGCCTCTTGCATTAGGACTTCATAAAGAATTTCAAAACAGCCCTAGTTTGACAGAAAGGAATTTCATAATTAACATGCTCTAGTGTTCCTACAAGAAACAGTACTGTAAATACTAGCAGCACTATGTTGTTGTAATTTTCCAATCTGCCTATTGTATATGATAATCATAAGACTTCATACCTGTTCTTCAAGATAGGTGTAAGCCTAGGCAGCAGGTCTTTGATTGGAGGAGTCATTTTGGTCATACCAATCACATTCACAATAGCTTTGAGAGCACCAAGAATTGAACCCAACACTTCAGGATATTCTTCTCCAAGGTACTCATACAAAACAACACCAAGATGGCCCATCAGTTTTTCCTGAAATAAAAACAAAAACGGTGGTTTACAGACACTAAATTTCACACCAACAGGGTTGAAAAGTTCCAAACCATTACTTCATTTCCACTTCTATGAACAAAATACACAGTGCAGCATAATATCATGCATTACCAAATCAGTGTTTGTACACAGCCATGGTCTGAGTAACAGCAAACATTTTATTAAAAAGGAAGCCTTAAAATTTGCAGGACATTAAAGCACATTTTTACTGGAAAAAAAAAAAACAACACCTTTCTTCCAACTTACCTCTTGACATGTTTTCATGACAATGGCAATTCGAGAAATCAGGTCAGCTGCCTGCTGTCTCACTTTGGCAGACTTGTTGTTGAGACGCCAAAGGATGGTACCACACATCTGTGGGAGGTAGGGCTTCACTCTCTTGCTCAGGGCATTGACTACAGTACCAAAGCCATTCAACATAACAACATCCTGTTGAAAGTGTAAAACATTCAAAACTTAGCTGAAGTATTAAAAGTATGGATGAAAGAAAATAACTGCAACAGACTGAAACAAGATTTGACTGGACAAATAAAATACCCAGAGGCAGTAATGTGAGTTACCTGATCACTGCTAATACACACAGCAAATTGACAATGTCCTGAATATTTCAAAATTTGTGTTTAACTGTAATTAGCCACAAGCAGAATGTCATTCACCATCAGCAGATGATATTTATCAAAAGATAGGTTGGTTATTGTATCCTCTGCATCTCTAAGTAATACAATAAGATATTAATTATACTGAAACCCCCAGTTCTCCAGTGTGAAATACATGCCAAACTCTCCATTGATGCACCGTCCATGACAAGCTAAACGCAGCAGCATTAAATATATAAATGATCAGTCTGATATTTCTTTCATTATCGTTTCTTACAGAATCTAGCAATGCCAATATATGAGCTAAATTTGGGAGAGTTTTCAACCCTTTTCAGGACATGTTTTTTGGACCAGTTTCACAAAGGGGACGCTGCTTTGGAAGGACAGCCATGGCGTTATTCCTCATTCAATAATAATGAAATTTGGCAGGTAACATTAAGCTGTCCAAAAGGTTAAACGAGCATCGCCATAGCAGAAATCCCAATGCTTCCTGTTATGGTGACACTAAAAACAGTTATCGGCATCACTCGAAATTAAAAGCGCCAATTTCATTTGTCAGTAAGTGAGGAACCCCTTCTCGGCCAGTCCACCATGCAGCAATGTGTGGTAAAGCTGAAGGGGTGATAGGTTGAATTCGCACTATAGTCAATGCTTGATTCCCAATAAAGAAATTTTGTTCTGGGTGGGACATGTTATAACCTTAGAGAAATAACAATGAAAACAGGTGAGACTTACATAAAATAAAGTAATTTACTCTAAGAATTTGGTCATTCATTGAAGATATCACCTAACAAGGCAGTCCATGTCACCCCTCTTGACCTAGCTTAAACTGGCCTGAAGTTCTTGGGCTCGACTGTCACTGAGCTTCCAACATGCTCATTATCTTATTGTCTGCAATTCCTATAAGAAATTTATTGACACCAGTGGATTCTACACTGAAAAACCTTTCGAGACAATGATTTTTCACAGAAACTTCTGACATTTAGCTGAATTATGGGCATTTTCTTCCAACCTTTCCAACATCGAAGGTCCATATTTCGCTTCTGGGGGTTCCTTCTTTGCCTTTGTAAAAAAATTGAATTTTTCAATCTTCACTCTCTTTGGTTGGCATTTCGCTCGCTCGCTCCCTCCCTCCCTCCCTCACTACAGAATCTCCACCTGATACAAAGGCATATCAAGTAACATAATAACATACCTCTGTTGTCTGTTCCTGGAAAGCATACAGAATGCCATCAATAAGCTGTTCCTCAAGACGAGAATCGATGTCAGATGCTCCCAAGTTTGACATGATCTTCTCAATGGTTTCCATCACCATTTTTCGATACTGCTCTGCTTCATCCTTCAGATCATCTACAACACGCCCAATGATCTCTGCTGCTCCAACTTTGTTGGCAATTTCCACTGTTGTGTCCACAAGCTGCAGGAGGTGGAGTTAAATAGCAAGTTATATGCCGGAAATTCTTAATGTAGATTTATTAACACACACACAAAACTTTTAAACTAGAATTCACTGCGACAACTTTACTGCGAATAAATGTTCACGGACTTCTAACATACAAAGAATTCTTATATTCAAATGCTGTGCAAAACATGCAGGTTTACCTGTCTGTAATTACGTCTGTCAAGTGCCATTCTCTGATTCCAAAAGTTCTTGAAGAAGGGTGGCAAAATTTCATCTTTGATGTATTGAGCTTCCACACCATCAGTGGCACAACACTGTTTCACCACCTGAAGGGCAGAAAGACAAACAGATAGATAATTTTGCAATCTGATGAAAAGGAAGCAATGCAAATCTGTGAACAAACCATCCTGAAAAAAATAAAATGGGGGCCTCTTGTCCAACAAGAACTGACAGTGTCTAATAAGTTACTCAGTTTTATTACCTTCACTAACTCTGAGGTGAACTGTGCTTCAAACCTGTTGAAGAACTGAAATTTAACCACTGTGGACAAAATGTTTAACATTAACCCATTACCAATGAGTAAATACATCCAAAAACTAGTCTTGGAATAAAAAATATTTAGCATGTCAGCCATTTTCTAGCCCTGTTGCTGCTGATCATCTTCTTTCTTTTTAATCTCACATTAAGAAAAAAAAAAGACAAAAATGACTTACTTTCAACACAATCTTCTTCATTTCCTCATCAGGGGAAGGAAACTCTCTAATCAGAATCAACATCACTTCCCTTGTGTAGTAGTTGGCGTACTCAGCATCCATAAGAGGGATTAGGTAACCAATAGCTTTCAGGAAGGCAGCTAGACCCTGAGGAAGGATAAAAGTAAAATATTACTATCTTTACGAATAGACATAATTGTGCTGAAATTTCTTCGTCATGAAATTCAACTGTGGCAATAAAAATTATTACTCCCAAATCAAATTTAAAAAAAAAAAAAACTTTTGAGTTTTGAAGAGCCATTACTAGGCTGAGAGCACTCTGTGACCTGAAAGGTTGGTCTCCTTAGTGTTAAAAGGTATTTCTTTTGTGGGTTTCAGGCTTCAAAACGACTTCTAATTACTTATTCCAAATTAGCACAATTTATAAACAGTGATGGAAACATCATTATTATTTTCAAGCTTTCCAGTGAATAGCTTCAAGTCACACCAAATAAACATGATGAGTTTGACCCTATCCTATGCTGTTTTTTTCCAATATTTCATGCGCTCTATAGGACCAGGTACACTCCAATGAAAATTGTGACAGTCAGCAATCATTCTCAGGCTCAGGATGACACAATAAATGGATGGCTGGAGGATACAAACAGCCCTGCAAATTTGCTTGGTGGGCTTAACCAGGGTTTGGACAAATTTTTGTCTCTTAAATGAATTAAAGAATGTAGTCCATAAAATTAATCTCTATACCTGATGATGCTTATTTTGCACTTACTTTTCCTCTGTGCTGACGGATACCTTTCCAAAGAGGCTTGAGGACACTGTCAAAGGATTCAATACCATAAGGAGTGGCTGCCTCAGCTAAGGCGGCCAGGGCCAAAGCAGTGATGGTTCGAACCTTTTGCTGCTCATCCACTAGCCCTGAAAGGATGGCATCATTAGAAGCAATTGAATAATATTTAGTTATACTTTAATGTAACATCATCATGCAATGTGAGATAATTAAGAGTTTGATTTATCAGCCAAAGCAGTGTGAGATGGGTTGTTCAACAATAATTTTTTTAGCTCAGCTTCAAGAGACCACTTCCATGGACAACTTATCATTAGGATCCTAAAGACAAAATGGTAAATCAAAATAAAAAGGGAACAAATTGGTATAAACTGATAAATCATATCAAGTTTATTGAATGGATCTTGGGTAGCGTCATATGAGAATGTTTTAGACTGCTTTAGAATTATATTAATTGGGTGTGCGTCTGAAGAGGACATTTCAATTCAATGGTGCCTCATCAAGAAAACAGCTTTGAAATTACGTTTTGTACATTTGGTGCCACTTCTGAGAACTTCAGTGCGGTGTACAAATTTTTCTATGCCATTCCCAAAAAAATTGGGCTTAAGGTCAGGGAGAACAATATGAGTAAGTGGGGACCAAAGACAGTGGTACTTTACATCAAAACCTTACCATGCTCAATAATTTCCACCAAGCTCTTGAGATGAGGTAGAATAGCACAGCCCATGAGGATGGATATCTGCTGTACAATTTTGATGCCAGTATGTCTAGCCTGCCAGGATTTTTTGCTTTTACACACAGCCTTCAAGAAGGGCAGTAAAGATGGAATACCCAATGCAGATGCAACCACAGCAAACGCACGAGCAGTTGTGTTACGCACATACTCATCCATGTTGTCAATGTCAGGACGCATTGTGGCGATCATTGTAGCAAGACCAGCAGCCTAGAGAGAAGGGTTAAAATGTTAAACTTTAGCTTTGGTGTTCCTATAACAATTATAGATATTTTATATCTGGATTATAGCCTAAAAAAAAACCAACATTATTTTTGTCAAAAACTTCAAACCAGATACATTTTCCTTCTGCCTGACCATTTCTGCAAGAACACCGTGACAGTCATCACCCCTCAAGCTATGTGACATCATAAAACAAGAAAAGCTAGCACATGATTTTGTGGAAGATATTGTCAGAATGCTAGTGATCAGCGCCTATAAATGGCAGCGGCATTGTATGCTCCCCAGGAAGTCGAGAAAGTCCAAGAGTGATCAGGCCTGCCAGGGTAATAATAGCGTGAAGTCGCATGAGCGGGCATTAGCCAAGATATGAGACTAAAAACCGCATTATTATTATGATCTGTGCGGACACGAGAAAACCATCTGGTCCAACTGTCTCTTAGCCTATCTCACTTTCTGATGCCATGCAGCACAAGTAATGGCGGAATGTGCAGAGTCGAAACCGCAATACTCCAGCTGTGTTTTCTCAGGAATTGCTGGGCGAAAGAAAAAATGTATGCAGTTTAAAGTTTATGAAAACACAAATGTGAACTTATTAAACTGTGAAGCAAAATAACTAACTCTGTTCCTTTGACATACAAGTAACATATAGAACAGGACATGGTCTCTACCTTTCCCACATTTGTGAGTACCACAGGCAGATCTTTTCTTTGAATTTTGAAAAATGGATCAATTTGCTGTGATATCAACATCACTATAAAGTATCTTACTTACAAATGCTGCAAAAAAAAATTTTCAAATTAAGGCTATGACACAGTCAAGACACAGCTGGCAATCTGAGCAACTCTCCTCCTAAGGGTTTCTAATGTTGCCAAACATGGCAACTGATATAAAACAATCCATGTGCTAGGACCTAAAACTGCCAATCCCAGCTTCACAAACCTTTGCTAAATTTGAAATGATTTCTCGGCCTTCCACTCTGGCATAGTAATCTTCATCAATCAGCAGGGGCTCAATGACCACAAGGATTTTGTGCACATAGGGTCTCACAAGGTCATCAAGCTTGTACAAGATTCTGTCAATAACTTTGACCAACAGATGGCGCTCCTGGTCCTCCAATGTGGGAGACATGAGCAGGGGCAGAATCTGATTGAAGAGAGGACCTGCACCAAATTCCCGAGCCTTGTCTGTGATCTGGCGCAAAGCAGCCTAGAGAGAGGAGTAAATAAAGGATGTTACAATAATATGTTCATACACAAACTGCTGATTACAAATTAAACTGTACACTATGGTGAAAGTCAGTTACTTCATACTGCTATGCCAACACACATTCTAAAGACATGTCAGAATGGCAAAAACTTGGCCCAATTTCATTTATAATTTCAGGAATATAAAATCGGATGTTTTCTGTTGTGTATTGTAGAGCACAGGAACCTGTAATTCTAGTCTGTTTAGGATAACATCAAAGGCATCAAGGAATATTTTCAGTACCATGACAATCCTGATTTAACTCTAGAAACCCCTGAATTCTTCAAAAAGCCTGAGATAACCAAAATAATTAGTCAACATCATGGGACCTTTGCACAAGAACATTCACCTTTCTCATGGGAGGAGTGCCATTCTTGATCTTCAAAAGTAGCTTCATGATCTTTCGTTCTTTCTGTTCTTCTGGTGACAATGTGTCTTCATCAACATCCACCTAGAGAAGAAAAACAAATTGTACTTATGCATCTCTCTGAGCAACATCCCTAATTAATTAAAGGACCAAGCTAAAAATCATTACTTTTTTTTTTAAGATAATGTGGTAGCAAACCTATTTTTATGTAAAATCAAAACTTCAGGCATAATAGCACAGTGTTACAAAACATACTGTTTACACTTATACATTTCATACTCCAAATTCTTAATTCAAAATATTATTCACACTCCACAATCATCAACAGTGTACAACCAAAATAAAAATTCAACTCTTGTTACTGGACTCACTATCTTGTGACAAATATGCTCTTTTCAAACCAAAATGTGCAACATGTTTATATTAGCCTGCCATTAATAACAGTTGCGGTATGAATCTTCAAAATCACTACTGGTACTGTTAACATAATTTTTGATAAAATATTATGTTTGACTCATCAGTGGAGATGGTCAACTCAATAATATGAAAAATATTGTCAAATTGTCAGCAGTCTCTTAAGTGAAACGAATGCATGGGGAACAGAATTTTTGCTATTTAAATCTTTACATGTGAGCGGGACGGCAACCTGCTTAAGCGAAACGACTTAGTGCCAGATTTCCATAATATACACGCTGTTTTTGACAGGAATGCTGCAAATTGTCACTATTGTACTGTGTCTCGTACCTTTGCCCATCAGCTGAAAACCTGAGAGCTACAAAGAAGCTTGTACCGACGGCCCTGATTACCCCCCTTACGTTACGTGAGAAGTGATTGACACAACCTCCCCATAGCCTTCTGTCAGGCAGTTGACCCTTCGGCACACGCATGGACGAATCAGAGCGGACATCCTAGCCGCTGGTCATTTAACCCGCGCAAGCATCAACGGATCAGGATTAAGTAAGCCCCGCCTCCCTGTTAGCCACACTTTATCCTTTCTTCAGCTTACGCAGTGATTGAGACTTACGAGCCTTACCTGTGCTATTGCACAACACTCAGCCAGGGTGTCATTCACATAGGCATGACTATCATGCTCATTGCGTAAAGGCCTTTTGACACATGCCGCTCGCGTCGCGCTCTGGCCAGATAGGGAGCGAGAAGTGTGACGCTTATCTTTGCCGGTGTTTACGATCATGCAAATTTGATCCCAAATTATTTTTGATCACTTGAATGGGGGGCGGCGAACATCTCGACTTCAGAGATGTTAGACCTTTCATATTCTCTCCAGTTTTATTTTAACATGTATTATTTCTTTCCCTCTGATGTAGACATGTCCCGGTCTTTAAAAGAAATTGTTTTTGAATTTTCAAAGGAGAGTGGTGAGAAGGCTTAGGTGCTTCTTTGAAACCAACCAAAAATCCCATTCCCCGCAAAGAATATGCTGTACAAGTCTACTGAAAATGCAGTTAGACTGCAATAAGTATATTTTAAACAGTACAGATACAATTTAAATCTGACTCCGTTGTCACACCTCACTAGCAACAAGTAATGATATCCCTTAACTTGAATGAAACGCACAAACTAGCTAAGAAATCACTTTATAATGGATAGTCCGCCTAAGCGGGACGCCCGCTTAAGGGGGACGATTCGTCGGGAACGGAGCCGTCCCGCTTAAGCGGGTTCCACTGTATATTCAGTATTTTCAATCTGGAAAGTTATTCCATTACCACACAATGTAAAAGACTGAATCCTTTTGAAACAGAACAGGGCTATGTATATTTGGAAGAAAATGGATCCCTAAATACACATGCTAAAACTATGGCAGCAGGTCTTGAGAAGTACAACAACTTACCAACAGTTTATCAAAGTACTGCATGTCATCAGGTTTCATCATGGGCAAATTCCCCTTTGGCTGCATGTCCACAATCATGTCTTTGTTGCTTTTGTTATCAGGGGTCTGCATGCGGAAACCCATTGGTGTTCCAGCAATGGGAGTAGGTGTTGCCAAAAGTTTGCGAGCTGGTGTGCGAATGGGTACATAACCAGCCGGTGGAGCAAGAACCTGTAAGATTGCACAATGCATTGGAATCATTACACACATTCTTTGTCATTAATAATCAGTCAGATATGAGTTTAAAAGACTACAATTATTACTGGGAGTGGCAATGAGAAGCATGGAAGTTACAGGCAGTACATTTATTAAGATAAATGTTAATCAGTCAGTGGAGTTTTGATTGTCATTAAGTAAACACCTGAAGACTAATCTATAATCCTTAATTTTCAATGCCAGTGCCTTATTCTTTTTAATTAATCAGCTATGGATAAACCAGATATACTTAAAACTTGAATAAAAGCAAGGTGAACTCAAACCTCGTGGTGCTGTAATAGAATTTATTCTTTCATCCACTTGCTATGCTTGAATGCAGCTGTCGAATGTTGCAGCACAGTGATAGCTGATCAGCCGGCAGGGCAATTTACAATGGTTATTACCTGTAACAATAATTATGCAGCCTACAGGAGGCTGGACCCGAGGCACCTCGGGCTAAGAGAATTACAGCCAGTGGTTTAAATGTGAGTTAGCATGCATATATGCAAACACAATGAACATTTTTGTCCATATTTTCTCTCTACCACACTTACCTTGTAACCAGGTGGAAACATGGCTTCTAGCTCATCATCAGACAATGGTCTGTTTCTCTCATCAATTTCTCTTTGCCAAGAAAAGGCCTGCAGCTGTTCTGGTGTCATTGATATCAGATGACCTGGGGTTGGTGTGGCCATGGCCATGGCTTTAGATCCAGTGGGGGTGACACCACTTGGAGTCATGCTTGGTGTCATCCCACCTGGGGTCATGCCTTGTGGGGTCAGTCCCCCTGGAGTCATACTGGGGGTCATTTGCCCAGGAGTCATACTGGGAGTCATTGCTGAGGGTGTTGCGGCTGCTGGGGTCTCATCCCACCTTGACCTGCGTTTGCTTGCACCTGGTGTAGGTGTGCTCTCAATCAGGTCTCCACCACGATCTGTCTTGGGTGTCTCAGCCCATCCGCTTCCATGACCAGGAGTTTCTAAAACAGTGACATGTCAGAACATGGTTATATATTTTGCATTACGACAGTCACACACAAATTCCAGGACATGATAAAAACATCAGTATGCTCAGAAACAGGAGGCTTTCTGTAGTGTTATTAAGAATTCAAGAAATTGTGTCACCCACATTAACCAAGTTGTACAGAATCATTTTGTACTATGATACATCATATTCAGCGCTATTTCCAACTGGCATGTTACCAAAGAGTATCTTATGCTACTCATTTTTACAGAAGCAAAAATACATCAGTTGATAGCAAAAATTAAGTCAAATAAGGTAAGTTTCAAGTCTACCTCTTTCTGTTTTGGGAGTTTCATCCCATCTATTCTTCCTGGCACTGGGTGTAGCTTTGTGACCTGGTGTCTCCTCCCCTCTGCCTGGAGTTACAGCCCCTGGTGTAGCATGGCCTGGTGTGGCATCCCAAGCACGTGCACTGGGAGTGGCTCCTGGGGTTTCAGCTCCTGAGAACAATTCACACACGTACACATTACAAATTAAACAAGTTTACAAAGCAGACCACCCACAACTGTAAATTTTAATACTGACATGAGTTTGGCCTCTCTATATCATGATAAATACAAGTGGCAAAAAATTTCTTGCCCCTTGAATTCTAATATCTTTTTGCAGTTTACAGAAATATTTGGGAGATTCGGGTCATCTTGGAGTTTGTAGATATCTTATTGTAGTCTGATGCAGCAAAGAACATTACATCTGACTCAAAAGTTTCAAAATCCTCATGCTTAATAGTTGTAAGGCTCTCGTAATTCAAGCTCATTTATTTTCAAAACTGAAGTGCCAGAAAATAAAAAATGCATCATGATATTTCCACTCTCCTAAACCAGCAGACACTGTTACAACAAGAATTTCTGTTCACAATACCACAAGTGTCAAGCATTTACTCAAAGTATGTCTTTATTCCAGCACTGCATTGAAAGTATACTATTAATGAAGAAATCACCTTTTGCTCTCCCAGGTGTTTCATCCCATCGACTCATAGATGGTGTTGAAGGTTCTGCATTATCCCATGATGATTTCTTCTTTGCTGGAGTTTCTTCTCCTGCCTGGTCCCAACGACGACGCTTAGCTGGTTGTTTTTGTGCCTCTGATCCATTTACTACTCTCAGATCTCCAGCTTTTGCTTTTTCATGCATCTGTTTCCGAAGTGCAGCCTACAATACGAAAAAGAAACCAAAAACAAATGAAACAATGAAATCAGTCCCACAGAAATGAAAACATTCACTTACGGTCCTTCATACAATTCACCACATACTGAGATGTAGAATTTGAAATTTGTATTTGGTTATGGCCAGTTTGAACTGCATGGTCCATACCATTACTAAATTTACCAGAAAAAGCTTTTATTTGGTCGTCCAGCAACTTTTTATTATTGTGTTTCCCAAAGAAAACTGTTCAAATGGAAAAGTCTAAACAATGCTCTTTGGAAATCAAGGAAATACTCACCTGATCCTTGCTAAGAGCTGTCTCTGTCATGACATCCTGAAATGTTCTCCCAATGCGGGATGGATCTGGAGTTTTGCCACCTACAATGAGAAAGCAGACAGGTCACGACAGGGCCGTGACATAAAAAAAGGTTAGTGGTTGTGATAAGAAAATTTACTTTTCTTTGCAACAAGATTTATCTCCTCAGGACAGATCTGATGGCCTCGTTGTCATTTGTGCACAAATGAATTAAGATTCGCATCAAGTGCAAGAATATGGGCAACTCAAATTCTTGACAAACATGTACTTTTATCTTCAGTGAATGCTTTATCAGATCTGCCCCAGCCCTGGAAAGTATGTGCCTCAAACAGAAGTGTTGAGTAAGGAATGGAAAATATGGATGTGTACCATAAGTAAGAAGACTAGACAAGTCTGACAAGCTTGTGCTGTTGAAAACTGAGATCAACATTGCATGCATGTATGTTTACCACTGAAGTCACTGTAAGTTCTCACACACAGACAATACCATGAGGTGCAGAAAAGATCTTAACTTTTAACTCTCAAACTCCAATAGATATCCTAGATCTGGAGCTTCACTGCTATCAAACTTCAGATATCACACAAATGATACCTGTATACTTTCACAATACGAAGCTCTGAAAACAGCTTGTCTTACACTGAAGGTAAATAAATATGCATGCAACTGTCCTTTCCAAAAGCACACCGCTGTCTGTGTAAGCGACATTGTAAATGACCAGAAAAAGGACAGAAGGCAAGCATGATAGACAATCTTCATGGGTAGGTCACATACTCTCCAGATGAGAGAGGCTGATACAATTTAAACTTCTGCAAGTTTTCAAATGGCATCAACCTCTTCTTATACTCACATAGAAGCTTTGGCAAATTAATATTTTCTCGAAAATTTTTGACCCACCACGTGAATTCAGCCAAATTTGTTTCTATGCACTATATTCTGCAGCTAACACTCTTCAGATAACACTAAATTTAGACAATTTGCCAAAGCTTATGAAATCCACCACTATTTGTCTTACACATACGTACGCTTTCAGTATGTTGAGCTCTCTGTCGGACAGGGCTGTAAACATATGAGGCGGCATCCCTAAAATTAGTCTTTCATTAGTTTAGTGATGAAAGGACCATGAAGTGGGTGACAACTGACAACACACTCGCAACACAGCTATCTCTTTCCACAACACAGAATATATCTATGCTTTGAGACTTCTGTAGCCATTCAAAAGAATTTCTTTACCTATCACATTATCTTTCACTAACAAAGTAACTCAACAATAAGCTAATAAGTTAACTTCCTTAGGACTGAATTTTACTTCAGAAGTGGTCAACACTGTCTTTCATTAACCTTGAAATGAAATGTCACATTTAACACTAAGATGGATACTTTGAGAATCACACTCTTACAAATATCATACAAATGACAATGAAGTTCGAGGCAGATCTAAACCCATGAACCATGAAGCTATGGTGAGCTTTCTGGAGATCGCTTGGGTCATCATCAGCATTTCAACACGGCTAGGAAGGAAAGGTTTGACTTGTATTAGACTCGGTTGCAGACAGTCAATGAACATTCAAATGGAAAACAAGACAACAGACAACAACAAAGAAAAGAGTGTGGATGTACCAAATGATACTCGGGACATGTTTCACATCACCAAAATACCACATAAATGAGGCCAATAAGTGAAGCCGATTATAAATTCTCATCAACATATTATACACACTGCTGAGATATATAAGTCTCCTTTAATGACAGATAGGTCAAATCATAGTGGTGTTAGATTTGAATGATTTAAAGTGAAACAACTTTAAAGTAGTTGTGCCAGCATATGAAATTCTTAGCAGTGTCTCAATAAAGACATCAGCTCAGAAAAGTGTATACAGCTTCATAAATTTCAGTTATAAATGAGCAGGAGATACTAAATTAACTGTTATCTGTGGTAAGACAATCAGCACAAAACCATCCTGATTATTCTGATTAAACAGCAAGTTTAGGATGCCCAATGGTTGATCTTTTAATGAAATGGGCATGACTGCAGCAATGATTTGGCAAAACTAAAACACATCAATTCTATCCCATTTTCAAATATTTAAGTTCACACGTTCTAGTCCTAACAACCGTTCAATATAAATCCATCTTTATGTAATAACACTGTTGATTCACCCAATGTTTTCAGCATTTCTTAAGGAAGTTTTCAAAATTCAAATCACACACCTCTAAAACTCAACACTCCCATCTAAACTGACAATCAGGATTTTCAAATCTTGGCTTTCCTACACACAATGCAACTAAATAAGTTACACTAGGGTAAGAATTACTACAGTCTAGGTAACATTACCTTGAGCAAAAGGATCATATCTCTCAGGAGAAATTATCATCTGTCTCCGTCTAGCTCTGTATTCATCTTCTCTGTCAGCAATTTTTGGGATCCTGTGATCAGCCATTGGATCGAAATCCTGCAAATTCAGGAACAAATTTTCATCCCATAACATATCAACCACTTCTAAGTTTATAAGTAAAAGTGTGAAATTCTAGACTTGTTAAACTGTTGTTGTTTTTGTTTTTTTTATAAATATGCTTTCTAAATGGAAAAGTCAGTGTTTCTTGCTATCACTTCTAATGGTCTTGTTTGTTGAGACGAAGCTGTGAAAACTACTGCCAATATGTGACAAGTAGTTGCTAAAAATAGCATCGTTTACTTTCTGCACCTTGCTTGGTAATAAAAATGAAAAATTACATTGGGAAGGACTCCTTGATGAAACAATTTGTAAATAACATCATATTTTTCCACACTGCTCTGTTCTGCTGTCAAAAACTTTAAAAACAAAAAAAAAACATCAAGCCTTCCAAAGTGTAAGGCCATATTTTAGAATCAGGCAAACATGATCTTACTATACCTGGTCATTTGCTGTTTCATGGAGCAAATTGAGAGGGGCTGTGTAACTTGACTTTTTCTGGTAAACTTGTGTGACATCATCATCATCCTGTCAAAAATAAAACTTTATTAATAAACAATGACTTCAGGAATAATGAGGTTCTCAAGCAGTGACTCATCCTATGGTATAATTTTTCATAACCTGGCATCTAGTGAAAAGCAGATTGCCTTGTTATTGCACTTTACAATCCTGCTGAAGAGGCAAGTCAAATATCTTGCTTTTATAAATATTTTAAAATGCATTCCATACTGACACTTGACAAGTCAACCACAGCACAAACACAGAAGCAAAGTTTTAACAAACAGAAACTTTCCTCACCAAATGATGAGAGTCTGGCTCCCTGTTCTCTTTACCACACAGATACTTACATCTGGCTCATCATTAGCTGCAATGGATGTGACGTAACCTCCATCATAACGACTTCCTCCATAAATATCTGTGTCAAAATGTCCTTCAGCACCCAGTCCAACTCTTTCTTCTTCAGAGTCTTTACTGACTAACTTCTGCTTCTTGGCTTGAAGATTCCGGACTGTTTCCTCAATTTCTAAGAAAGAAATTTATAGGCCTTATTTGTAATCTACATATTTTCAACAACGAAATTAGTGATGAGGACAGCAATCTGAGACTAGAGCAATCTTGGTTCAACTTACTATTACTAATATATTGATCACAATATGTATTATATTCATTCCCATAAATTTTCTTACCTCATAAATTTAGTAACAAAACAATGATTTTAACATTCTGACACTGGTGCCACACTTATTTTTTAACATCATTTAACTGCCTAGATTTAACTAGATTTTTACTACACTTTTAAGAAATGGTTATGGTATAATTGCAATCACTGTAGGCTTGATTCTTGTTTCTATAAGCAATGGCTAGCACAAGTCAGTTGCTATCCAAAGTCTTCAACACACAGCAAAGAATGGTTGCTAGACTAGAACATCTCACACCACAGTGAAAACCACTGATCTGGATCAGACAAATCTGAGACTTACAGAATGTCTTCGATTTTACAAGACTTTTCAGGAAAAAAAGAGTGTAAGATTGTTATTACCCTAACTGCCTATGAGGTGGAAACTCCACAGATTTAATAGCTACTGAATGAGCTAGCTAGCTCAGCTTTCTCTAACAACAGCACCGATTTAGTCGAAATATCGATCTAGTCCATGACTAAATGAACTGTATCCATTGCGGTGCTGTCCTTCGACATTACCTCTACTCTAGCTCTACTTCTCATAAAAAACGGAAACGAAAAATACAATAAAAACGTGATGCATTATTATCATGACCTTCTCTAACGACAGCACCGATTCCATGACTTGTCTACGACTAAATAAACTGTATCATCGGTGCTGTGGTTAGAGATAGCCATTATCATGATCTAATCTAAATCTTGTTTGCTGAATAACCCCAGAACAATTAAGAACAATTTGGGAAACAAAAGATCCATATCTACCTCAAGGGAATAGTACCCCCTCCCATCATGATATCCCAGAAAATCACGCTCACATGACCACAACAAAGCAAAACAAAACTAGACCTAGACTAGTCTAGTTTCAGTCGTCAATGCCCATCACAAAAGGTGTCAGCCCATAATCATTATCCTCTAGTGCCAGTAACCGCTCGCGCCAGTAATCGCCATCATCCGTTTGCAACAAGTTATTATCGAAATTTATAGTGATTTCCCTTGGATTATGACAGCGGACGGTGTTTCATTTATTTCTCCAACAAAATAATTTAGAATGGTGGAAAAAGAAATGATTTAGAGGTTTGTATGATCAATTTACCAAGACCACATTGCGCATTCTTGCCCACTGAAAGTGACGATGCGACAACCGTGACATTTTATTATTTTGTGAATAATCTATAAACACATTGTGTAAACTGAAAAATAGAGAGCTTAATCTGATTTTCAATAAAGTTATATGACATCTGTCTTGTAACTTTTCTCAAGGAAATGACTTTCTTTGAGGGGGAAAAATTAAGGTCTAACATCGCTAAAGCAGCGGGCCGTATGTCTGTGTTGCCACTCTGGCCATGTGCTTTCCCCAATAGCGAGATGTTATTTTTTTCCAATTTCCCTACTCACCGTATGAAATTTTAATAAAATCTATCAGTTTACAATTAAACAGAATAAAGCCAAGCATTTTATGCACTGATCCAAAATTTCATAGTTTATTTTTCAATAATTTACGAGTGATTTCTTCCTTAGACTTAGAAACATGGCATTTCATAAAGCCATTTTTTCCTGCCTTTCAGGCAAAATCTGTACCGGTGGCAACATCCTCGTGCATACTGATCCGGAAGTAGAGCAGCGGTAATCGGCACAACGCCGATTTTAGTGAAATATCGACATAGACAACAATTGATAACTATTTCAAGGCGGTGGTTGACTTCTGCCACTCAAAACAAAGCTGAACTGACGTGAAAATGGTCTTTGCTTAAAATCTGAAAGTCTGGTTTGATTCTGTAAGCAAATCTGATCAAGAATTTGCGGTAAATAATAAGACGGCGGTTACCAGCACTTTGAGGATAGTTGAGACATGCAAGGCACATTCAGAAATCATCTCATGCTAAGTGACCGGGAAACACTTCAAATATGTTGTTAACTTCATCTTTGGCAGCAATAAAACAGAACAAGGTCCCTAAGCCAGACTGAGATGAAGAATTTCGATTAGGGTTTGACTTTGACTGCTAGTGTTGTTACGCCAAGTTACGGCCGTCGTTTATTACACTGTTGTCGCCGGATGTTGCGCGGCCGGTGTCATTACACAGGTCATGGCTCTCTTCGCCTGTTGCCTTCAGCGCATTCGACATCTTCGTGATTAAAGTTTTTTGTGAATTTATTCTATTGTTTCTCCTTCAATATTCTTCGCTGGTGATAAATGGACAATAGAAGGTGAGTGTTTTTATCATCTTTTCATATTCCTGAGGTGGCAGGATCTGGAAATAGCATTTAATTTCAATTCGTTTCCCAAACCAAGTCAAGTCTAGTCTAGCTGATATGGTAGTCTAAGTATGTCTGATCTTTATATTCATTTTATGAATGAACGCGCGTAGTTTTGACCTCTGACCTATTCACGTCGAATTTTTTAAAACCTTTGACCCCTGACCTCTCCCACGCCGATTTTTCTTTTTTACGGTAAACATGTTAAAATAACAGTATTGGCTGGTGCGCAATGACCCCGGACAAACCAGAAAAACCTCATACTCACACCCCCTACACTTTGAAGAGCTGTGATTCCAACATAAATTCACACAATTCACAGCAATCACTTTTCAGCACATTTTAGCAGTATATTAACTGAGCTTTCCAGTGGTGGAAAGCAATACATGCCACATCAATTGATACTTTCACCAGAAGCGGCTAAATCCTTAGGTGCGTAACTTGCCGTAACGACACCGGCCAAAGACGTAGAGCCTGACCGACAAGCGACACCCTGATTTCTACTGAGAAGGGTCCTGACCCTAATGCCTGTAACAACCACACCGCTAATAGTAAAGTTAGCCAAAAATCTTTGGGCCTACTGACGATTCAATAATAGCATGTAGAGATGTGAGTCTCGATAAACAAAATAATCTTATGGTCAGTTATCGATATTAGGTGTGTTGATAACTGTCTTGGTCCTTCATATCTTTTCGAAGCTCAGGTGCAATAATATTGACAACAATTGTTTGGTACCGGTAAAAAGCATTTACTGGCTTTCTCAGATGCATGAATGCACCATAATGAAATCGATTAATCTATCACTTATGGAAATTTGCAAGTTATTTTGTAAAGGCATTACGTCTTACCTTCGTGAGTTGTGGCCGCCATTTTGTCTATATTCATGACGTCACTCGGATTTCCCACAATGCACTGTGACTGTTCGCAGGAGCTGGGTTGCCAGATACTTTTCATGGGTGGGTATTACCATTCATAACTTTGAAGTGCTAAAAGTTGATTCCTAAAACCTTTCAAATTACATAGACACACGCTTTCGGAGGCCCACATACATCCACAATATACACTTTGGGAAAGTGAAATGTTGAGTCCCGTCATATTAAAAAAAAAAATAAAAACACCTCATAGAAGAGAAGTAATCCTGCAGACGTATAATTCGGGATTCTTGATGTTGAGACAGCTAGCAAAGATTAGCCTACCTTACTGGAATTCAAAATTCAGGTTTTGTGCGGGACTTAGGATTTTTAAAAAAGTTGATTTTTGTTTGTTTGTTTGTTTTTTACATGCTGGCATTATACTGAACTATGAAATCCACACTACATACATTTTTTTTTCTAAAGCGGATAATATATTAGCTTTCTTTTCTTGTAGTTGTCCCACATCCACCCTTTCAATCCTGCGTGAGAAAATTTATCTTTATCAGCAAGTGTGGACTATAACATTTATTAAAGAAGGCTTCACTGATTTTCTACATTTTACAGCCTCTTTTTTAAAGCTGCAAGGAATTCGTTTTTCCTTTTGAGAATAACGATGAGGAAAAACAAACATGTCTGAGATGCCGTACGAATTCAGCAAGTAGGCCTAGTTACATACAGTATCAAAAAGTGACAGAATGACGTCATTGTAAAAATATTTTGGTGCAGAAGGCAGATATTGAAAAAATGCACAAACTGTAGATGGTGTATATATTATGATAATTATATTCCTTGATAATTTTTATTTAGTCATCAACTCTTTTATCAGATTAAGCGACCAACTCAAATGTGAGGCATCTATTTTTAAAAAAAAAAATGGGCCAGTCTGGCAATTCGAGATGACGGCCAAGCAGCATTTACTATGAAATGTAAATCTAGCAGGATTAGTAATTGCATTGATTTAAAATTACCCAATATTTATGCCGGCATAAAATACTTAGTTCGATAGATCGAGTCCAGGTTTTATGGGAGCTAGTCGTTTTGGGCAATTTAAGATGTTCTGTACTGCGTCTTTAGCGATTTTTATTTCTCTGGTATCTTTATTAGATTATTGCTTTCCTTTCTTAGTGTTTGCCATCGTGCCGTGTTATTAGCAAAGCGGTTTTAATTTGTTTATGTATAATGATAAATATGATTCAGCCAAGAAGATATTTTTACTTATATATGTAATGAGGAAAGAGAGAGAAAGACAAAGAGTCCACATATTCCGAAGACCACAAATAATTTGGCTGACATTTCTCAGTTTGTCAGACAGGACCAAAAGAAAGGGGGCGGGGTGGGACGGGGCTGTGGGATGAAATAAATTGGAGTCGATGTTAACTGGTATTACTGGAATTTGATGTAAAGTAACCCAAATTTTGTTACCTTATGCGAATAGTTTGTCTTGACAGACATCTCAATGAGTCAAAAGGATGTCCTGTGTTGCAGCGTTGCTTCTATCACCGTACATAAGAGACGGGTCAGAGTGGCCGTACGACGAATGAGTTGTTTTCGCAGTCTGAAGACTATCAAGTCTAAGGTTTGCTGATTCGACCTTGAGTTAGTTTGCGCTATAGTGTCCTTGGGGGAAAACACATACCCTTTTTCCTCACT
>JAWQUT010000138.1:627840-640091 GCA_033807755.1 Ellobium chinense
TTTTTTTTTTTTGAAAATCCGGCTAATAACATAGTCCAACCACTGTCTAAGAATTAAATCTAAGACAGGGGTAGGTGTCTGCTTCACAGCCAAATATGTCCTCATTATTTATTCCAAAAATTTTAAACCGCCTACATTTTCCTTCCCCGTGGCCATTCATAAGAAAACACATCAGGAATGTCGGGATTTTCACCCTCAGTACGCTGCCATCACTCTTGCTACGTGACGTCATTAAGCGAGAAAAGCTAGCAGACGATCAGTGCAGACGCATACGTAAACTCTCTGGACTAATCGTCTGTTAGACTGTTCGCATTTTGACGTCACGCAGCAGAGTAATGGCAGCGCACGCAGGATGAAAATCTCAACATTCCTGATGTTGTCTCAGAAACTGTCAGGTGAAAGGAACAATAAACGCGGTTTAAATTTATGTAAAATAAAATGTGGACCTGTTAGGCTTTGCAGCAAATAGCTGCTCCTGTCCCTTTAAGAGTTTGTCAATTTATCACAGAAGATATTTAAATTCAGAATACATAGATAAACCAAATCTAAACCAATTTTTTTGGACAAAAATGTATCCTTTACTCCGGGTTAATAAATGATACTTTTACTATCTTCGTTACTCTCTTTGCCAAGGTGTGAAACAACACGGATTGAAGAGGAAAAAAAAGTTAAACTCAATGAAGGCAAGCAATCTTCGAACTTTCAACTTTACGATGAAGTAGTTAGTGAGGAAAGTTCTTGCTGCATTAATGTGCTGTTCCCTATTCCTCGTGCTGTCTATCAACATCATAGCTCCTCTCTCCCTCTCCCTCCTCCTTCCCCCCCCCCCCCCNCCCCCCCAGGAAAAAAAAAGTAGCTATGCATCTAAAATCAGTTTAGAACTTCCTGTCGAGGAAGAGAGAGAGATAGGAAGACAATGCAGATTCAGTCCCAAAAGCCACCATCCGAAAGTCACGCCCCTGTAAAGAGTTTCGCGAGAAAACCCCTCGCGGCATTCACATAAATTCTTTCGTTTGCCGGAACGATCAAGTTGGAGTCAAAACTCATTTCTAATGCAAACACATCTCGAGAAACATGACAAATGCCGAGAAAGGTACAAATGTCAGAGTGAGAGGTTTCCGACATCTTTCTTGTTGTGAACCCAACCGACCTTGTACTGTACCGAGAAGCCCTCAGAACTTTCGTGGTTCACTAACCACTCTCAATCGACAGCAAAGCTATTTCACTTTTATCCCCCTTTACTTAGAATGAGAAACATGACGTTTTTGCGCCCTTTGAGAAATGTGCAGTCTTGAGTCGTGACAATGCGGGACCAGACTACTTTCGTATGCTGATATGCTGAGACGCAGCTGCTGTGGTGCCCACTGGCTGCCCACAGGAGGCATCAGTTTGTGGCTCTAAAAAAATCATATTTTTGTTAGGGTTGTAAATTCCAACTTCTGAAGCTCGCTTGCCAGATTTACACATATTATATGTATTTTTTTTGAGGATTACTATTTAAATCAGCTTTTGGGATTAATTATTTCTTAGATTTAGATGTATTGGTGTCGCAACGGCGCCATAGGAACCCCTTCTCGCCAAAACAAGAAGAAGAAAATTTATTACCGTATGTTCAAAAAGGACAGCAAAAAATGCAACACATTTTGTCTGAGAAGTAGATCTGCTTCATTTGTCATTTATGAGGGTGATTATGATTGTGTGAGGAGGGGTGAATAATCTTTGTGTGCAACATCTTGACGTCTTGATTTCTGTTTTAATCTTTGCTTCTAAACTTTGCTATCATATTGACAAAACAAGCTGTTGCTTAGGCAATAATGAAGTGGAACGAAAAATATTCACAAAGGACTTCAAGGGATTTAAAGCACTGCTGCAGTTTTGTATAGACTCCCGATGGGCTCAATAGAGAAGACGGTAAGACTAACCATCTGGCTCTGCGATTCACACTTACGTTCACAGGGCTAGAAAAAGCATAGTTGGCAATAATTCACTTTGTCACTCGCAACAGCACCCAGTGCGCATTGTATACTGGTCTTTAAGTGCTCGGGATTTGAGCTTGTTGGCTACGCCCAGACTAAGTGACTTTCATTATGCGATACTGTCCGATAGCTTGTGGAAATAATGATGTGGCTTCATAACCCTGTCGGTCTTAAGACAGCGGTGTAGGAACAACATCCAGCGCTGCGTTTGCAGTTTGCTATTTTTTTTCATATAATGCTTTTTAAAGGACATATTTATAAATATACATCACGAAGAGCGCGTACCTCCGTTCACACAGAGAACGGTATGTCGAACTCCATCTCCCTCGCAGTGGGGGCCTCTCAGGCAGCGGATGGGAATCGTTCTCCGTGTTGCACCCTGCGAACCCAGCTCATGTCAGAGAGAGGTAACCCAATCGTACGTTCAAAAAGAGATGAAAAAAAAAAGAAGTGCAGAGAGGAAAAAAAGTCACACCGAGATAACATATGGAGGGAAGCTGTGCTGAGTGCGGACGGATTTTTACTCTGTGACTCCAGCCGGTACAAAGCATCCGTCGCCAACGGGACGTCAAGACGCGTTTCATCTCCCTTCGCCATCTCTCACAATTCTCTCTTCTCAGCTTCCCTCCTCCCTCCTGCCTGTTTCCGAAGACTGGGGGGCGGAGCCTGACAACAAATATATTCATATAAATCATAATTCTCTCTTCTTCTTCCTTTCTCCCTCTGTCTCTCATGTATTCACTCGCTCTATCCTCATCTTTCTATACAAAGGATTTTTTTCATGTTTTTGGCTGCAGAGACTAGGGATATATTTTCTTCGTACGTGCAGTTGAACTTTGACAATACTTGAACGCATGTTTGTTGTCTTCTAGTTACAGCGTCCTTCATGTGAAATTAATCTCATTCGCTTTCCTCGTCACTCTTTCTTCTCTTCATTTTTTTCTCCTCTACTCCTTCTTCTGCTTCTTTTTGGGCTTTGTTTAGTGTCGCTTGGGGCAGGAGGCCCTATTTGGAGAACAGTCGCTCCTCCGCCCCCCCCCCCCNCCCCAACCCGCCGCTTTTAATACTCCATCCTTCTAACACGCATGTTTTCATTTCTTGGCCTATCTTTACACGTCACCATTCAAAATTCTGGGAGATATCTTCAGAGTGGAATTTAAAAACGCGCACGACTATCTCATTACCTCTTTCCAGAATCGTCTTTTAAATATCAACATTTTCGTTTGTCGTTTAATCACATTAAACGATTTTTCTATTTTCTTCGCAAACGTCTCATCAAAACATGAGTTTCTTCCCTTGACACGCTGTTTGCGGTAATCGCGGGGAGGTAATACCAAATTTCTGGCAGCTGTGGCAGCAAACATCATGGCCCACAAAGCTCGTTATTTTCACCGGTGCTCGGGTCTACCCGCATTAGAAAAGGGGTCCCTCGGTGCTCGTGGGACAGAAAGGTACCCCACATGTCGAAAAGAAATTATTGAAAAGATCAGACGAACTCGCCTAAATGATTTTCTTGACGTTTGCAGATGGGGTAACTTTGATTTCACTACTCGTCACGATAATGAGCAAGATACTGGCGCTCTGGCTGCTGACAGGTTGAATACAGGAAATGTTCATCTTCTTCCATTTCTTTTCTGGTAACTTCATCTTTGTTGTGTTTTTTGCTGTGTAATGTTGAAGTTTAATTTTTTTCATCTCTTATATTGAATTTTTGAATGCTGTACGTTTCATATCGTAAAAATTGTGGCTGTGTCACCTTTCACAATGTATCTCATTGTTTAGTGCAAAAATTGCCTACCTTTTTTTTTTTTGTAAAGAAAATATTCAGATAACGTTTTTCTTTTCAGCTTATTTTAAAGAACTGATGTCATATACTGTATTTATAGCAAACAGCAATTTACATCGCAGAGTGACAGGATGCAACGACTGCAACACGGAAAAAGTAATTATCTGTATATTTTTCGTCAAGTTAAATAATTAATGCTCCTGCGTATGGGTATTTATAGTTAATTTTTCAAGCTGCCACTAAAATTAAAGGGATTGGTTGATATTTCTGCCTGGATTTTAATATATTTTTCTATAAACAATTTTTTGAGAGTACATAAACTTGCTTCAGATCTTTTAAAACTTTAAAATCTCAAGACGATTTTAATGTGCAAACTTAATCTTTTTCTTTTTTTTTATAATTTGGGACACATGTCATTTTTTTTTTCATTGAGGACATATTTGGAGCAATGCGCTGTGTAAACATTAATTTTACTTGTATTTTGGTTTTTTTTTTTTTTGATGTGAAAACCATACTAGATATATTTGATTTATTAGTTCAGATTAAATTTGAGAACACGTTTTCCTCTTCTTCATTTAGTTTTTATACTCGTTTAAAATTTCTTCTCAAGGAATATCACAACGAGTGATTGTTGTACTGGAGTTGTCAAAACATCAACGCCACAAACACTGCAATAATTGAATAAACAATATCAACAGTCAATTAACATCAAGAAAAACAGCAAAACAACAACAGGAGATGCGAAAGAACGAGAAGTGTGACATCAGCTCAGCAATAACATACCGAAGGAGAATAACAGTCATGAAAATGGTTATAGTCACAATTATCAATGCCATCGCTATTATTAATAGAAAACAGTGAAGGTCTATTTAGTATATAAAGTATAAAATTAAAAAAAAATATTCAGATCCTTATTCCATTAGAATTCGAACAGCCGGCCATTTGCTGGCAAAAATGTAGATCAGTATGAAGATGAAACCTTAATTATCATCAAATCAAGCTGTGAAATATTCTATATAACGTTTATAATGTCCAGTAGTGTAAAATCAATAAAAGATTTAATCACCAAAATCAGGCAGTAGAAGTCAGTGAATCACAATTTAGAAAAAAAAAAAAAAAACGTGCTGAAGTTTCAAAGATGGGCACCCTCTCAAGGTTTAGTTTAATTGTCTGCAGCCGGTTTAAAAAAAAAAAAAGGTTTGTGTTTATCGGACGGCGATTACTGGGCCATACCAGGGTCAGAAAAAATTATTTGTTGCAGAAATCGATAGTAAAACCATCTCTGTAGCCTATATTAAGTTACTGGTTTCTCGGTAAAACAGCCAGTATTTCTGGATAAAACTGACCTTTTTTTCTGAGCAAATAAGATAACTTAAAAAGTGTAACAATTTTCTGCGATTTTCTCTGATATTTTTTTTTTTTTGGATGAGAGCGATCCTCTGGCACTTCAAACGTCTATATCTCATACCAATATAATGTTATGTCAACTTTTGTTTTTTCATATGATGAAAGTGCACAATAACTTTATATAATGAAAAGACGACCTAAGCCCTATTTTGACTTGCTTACGTTTGATCTCTTTCACCTCACCATGGTAACACAGCTTCTCTATGGCCTTGTGAGTCCCTCGCATTAATCCATATATTCATATATAAATAATAAATAAATATGACGTCTATTTATTACATTCAAAACATAGATAGCCTAATAAATATCTAATAAATTGTAATAACCTACTAAATAACAGCCATATCTCTCTTTTGGATAAAAAATATTGGACTGTACTTCATTCAGTTTTCAGCATTATATTTGAATTTCTTTCTGGTTTTGATGGTTTATGTATTTACTGTATGCCACTTGCTGCACGATATATATTTTTTTTCTTTAGCACTGATGCTTACATGTTTCCTTTAGTCTGTATTTTTAAAATTATTTGTCAGTGATGTATCGTGCAATGCATCTTGTAGGGGTATGATGACCAGCTTTGCTTTATGGTCAATTTCAGGCAATAAACTCGTGCTACGTCCAAATTCAAGTTTGTTCTGGCCTTGTTCAGAAAATACAAATTTTCCGGCGTAGAAAAATTAAGTGTTCTTCTAATTTCTACAATAAGCATCTTGAAAGTTTGAACACAAAGCACGGTATTCGCAGTGAACACATAAACAAATAGAGCAGATACATGTAAAATGTCATTGCCAAATAAGAGAAAAATTACTATCCTTCCAGCCAAAATGGGCTGGATTTTACTTACTAGGCGGTGCAGATTCAACCAAATATACCTACCTGGAACTTAACATGTTTAAGATATAAACCCGAAAATATAAAATGTGTGCAGTAAGCAGCTAGGAAGCTTTATTACAATATACTGTATTCTTACTGAACACGTAAACAAACAGAGCAGAAGACAAATAAATATTCTGACAGTCTACATCTTCTAATCCGAAACAATTGGAACATAAAATTACAGCTTAGTAATTATTATATTGTTGTGTGCCACACTCTTTTCAAAAATGTATTTACTTGTGACAATGCCATAAGTATGGAAATGAACATCATTTACAAAAATGCTTTAATTAGCTCCTGTATTGTGGGATGGGGTGAGAGGGTCACTGAGGATCAGGGGACCTCCAAAGAAAGATATATGAAAATGTGATAAAGAGAAAAGAAGAGAGAGAGAGAGAGAGAGAGAGGGAGAGAGAGAGAGAGAGAGAGAGAGAGAGAGAGAGCAGGAGAGAGCGATAGACTGTACATTACATCACGACACATGGGTGACCAGCGTTGTGTTTACGTGGGGTGATTAGAGGGGGGGGAGGGGATCCAGTACAAAAAGGGATTTAAAAAGAATATTGATTTTCAATTATTTTGCGAATGAACATAACATATATAACATATCATTTTCGTAATTCCTAAGAGAGTAGCTCGACTAGTGTCTTTTAAAAAATCCTGACAAAATGTAATTTATCAGATCTGACATGTATGAATTGCTTCTGAAATTTGAAATGTGAATTTAGGAAAATATAGAAATTGGCGTTTTAGAACATTAGGCTCAGACAGAAAGTACCCGGAGTGGATCTTGGGGTACCTAGAGGACGCTGCATGACTACTTTTTTTTCCTCTCTTAAATCTTAGGATTTTTAAGTGTTGAGAAGGTCGAGTTTCTGTTGCTAAATGTTTTTTCTTGCTGTGACGAACAGACAGGGCAAAGTATTCTTGTTGATTTTTTTCTCTGTTTAGAATGACTTTACATAGTATGATGTCATGATCATTTAAAAGTTTAAAGGTCATGTGTTGGCTTTTATGTCTGTTCTTCCTAAAAGCCCATTTATAAATGAATATATCAGGATTGAAATTTTCACCTAGTTTGTGCTGAAACTGGTATTAAATTGTTCCTTTTGCTTCCTTGAGGGAGTATGCCCCCGCAACTTCCCTTGATTAATTTTTTATGCTGTGAACGTTTTTTATGTTTACGTTTCTTAAAATCCCACCTTAAAAATACACAAATCACTTTAAATCTGTTAATCTCATTTTACTAAGAAATGAGCCCAAATTGCTTCGTTTGCGTCCTTTTTGTTTTCCTGGGAAGCATGCTCCCAGACCTCTTGAAGTTACGCTCCTGCCTCCGGATAGCAGAGCATACCTGGATCCGCCCTTCGGTATGATTCAAATTTATGCACGTTCGGTGACATGTTTAAAAATATTAGATCAAAACAAATGCAGAACCAGGATTTTTGTCGTTTTTTGAAGAGTTGATAAATGAAATTAGGGCGAAAGAGGAGGCAGTGGTTTTGCCGAGGGGTCGGGGTAGTCGGACGAAGTTGTTATGGTTCTAGCCTTACATTCAGATACACGCAAGAAAATAACCTGTCAAGATTGAGGGCAGGAGGAAAATGCGTTGATCGGCAATTATAATTTTACAATGATAGTAAATGGAGCTTACAAGAAAAATTAAATAAGTTATAGCAGAACTGTACTGTATATTTAACTGAGGATATTCATTTAGACTTTAAAGGATTTCTTAAACTTTCATAATTATACAAGCACTAAAATAACAATTTTAAAAAATATAATGCACCGTAAGCAACATAAAACGAAGAATCTACAACTTTAGGATTAAGTAGAGCAGATGAATTTCTCTGTGATTGAAAGAAAATGATAATATTGTGTGTGTGTGTGTGTGTGTGTGTGTGTGTGTGTGTGTGTGTGTGTGTGTGTGTGTGTATTCTAATCTTGCGTGTGAATACATTCACAATGTGACAAATTGTTTTCTGAAATTTTATCAATGCTTGATACAACAACTGCCAAAATGAGGACGTACGGAGAACCAAGGGTGTACTTGGATATAATACATAGAGATGAGGAGAGTAGACGGCTTTGTAAAAAGGTGGGGATAGTACCTAGGGTAATAACCTCAGTCTGGCAGAAGATCCATGTGATTAAAAAAAACAATGTCTTTGCTTTTCCACTGGAGATGCCTCGCCTAGCCTATTTACGATTCAGTTCATTTTCAGCTCATTGTCCTATTGGGCTCTAGGCTAGTAAAATAATTTCAAAACATAAACTGCAAGCAATAAAAAAAAAGTGAGGACAAAGGGAAGAGAAGAAAGAAAGAAAGAAAGAAAGAAAGAAAGAAAGAAAGAAAGAAAGAAAGAAAAAAATGACGTGTAATTTGACTGAAATTACAAAACAATTTCAAAGCAGCGGCGCCCATTCTTCTTTCGCCCCTCTGTAACAGCTCTTGCGTCACTTTTGACATGACAGTTTGCTGTTAGGTACGTCATTCCTGAACTTTTATAAACAAGTTGAAAACTTCTTGAGAATGGCCGGGTACAGCAGAGCTTTTCAGTCATAGTGCTGTAAGCTGATTATATACCGTAATTCATATAAATGATAATAATAATAATAATAACATTTTACTTGGAAATGAATTAGTATACGTAGGTGCTTCGTTGATGGCTGGTGTGGTTAGTGGTAAAGCATAGAATCTGATGCTCAGAGAGAATGCTATTTCGAAATAATGACATCCTTTCATACATGCCGTTACACACATGCTTACACACGCTAACACATATATATGCACATACTGACACGATGAGGAGAGAGAGAGAGAGAGAGAGAGAGAGAGAGAGAGAGAGAGAGAGAGAGAGAGAGAGACAATTGTTGAATGAAGCATGAATTTCTCTGCTTTTCTGATTAAGCACAATATATCTGAAACTGCCATCAGGCTTTTGTTAAGCATTCATTACAGACCGCTTTGTTTTTTCATGGCAGAGTTTCTGTGCACACCAGACTGTAACTGAATGAATCTCCATTTCGCCAAAGAAAATGTTTACGCACGACATCGCACGTCATAAGCTTCAGCTCGCAAGCTGTTAGCCCAGGCAAGTATGCACTGTGTGACCCCGCAAGTCTCTCGAACCTTATATATAAAGGACAGAATACTCAGAGAATGCAGCTTTTTCGACACTGGTCTGAACATTATTGGCAAATCTGCCAGTATATAAATATAGTCAACCAAGCGAGCGCTCAATTTGGTTGGCATTTAAAGAAAGCGAATGATCGGATTTGCTCATTATCCTGGCGCATTCTTACCCCCGTACCTCACGTGGTTTGCTGCCAAAGGCACATTAAGCCCGCGATAGAAAGTAACATACAAAGTAAAAATGCGAAACTCTACGGGAAGGAGGTGCGGAAATCACAGTTTATTTATTTCGACTTTCCCCCTCTGTATAAACTTAATAAAAAGCCTTACTGGCATATGGAGGCCAACAAAAGACCCACAATGGTTGTAGCGCGCAGTATTCACCGATGGCCTTCATGCGAATAATGTTTGAATAGAAATCCACGAACTCGTGAGGCAGACTTAAGGGGGGCCGTGCTTGCTTTTATTCATTTAAAAAACCTGCTGAAGTGTTACTCGCAAAGCCTCTGCGGTATTTGCCATTCACTACCCATTCTCTCGGAACGATAATGATATGCTAATATGAAGACCATAATCCGTGATTATTATGAAATCCTGTGTCTAAACACTGCAAGACTGCACATGTCTGTATTTACAGTGTATGACAGTTTATGTGTACTTCACGCAAATTTATTAAAGCGTATAAGTAGTCAAGTAAAGGAGTCACAGGTCCTAGAACTGTCTTGAATTATGTACATCCGTTAAATCAATGTTGACGAAAATTGGCATGATGAGAAACACGTTGTCTTGTATATTTCTGTAACTAATTCACATTTACTCGCCTACTTTAGATGTGCCTATAGGCAGCAAAAAGTCGTGGAATGTATCGACTCTGTCCTTGTAACGTGAATCAGCACACATTTGCTCTATTCAGGCAAGGTTGGTTGAAAGTTTTAAGACATCGTAGAGGCATGACATTTAGTAATGTAAGTGTCATTTACACGAGAAAGCACCTGTTCAACCGTTTCATGGCGTGCAAAATTGGTTTCCAAGGAGAAAATATTACATCGAAAACGGTAGAATTTATAATGGAAGAATCCGTGGGATCTTGGCCCGAGTGTGAGCTACCATCCCCTTCAGAGTTTCAGAAGTCCAAGGACCGGAACACTTGCTAGACAGGGTAACTATCTCTGCAGAAATCTGTTGACTCCTTCTGTGGGTAAGAGAATCTCCCATCTAGAATTCAGTTATCTTCCAAAGAAATGTCCTCATGTTCACAGAAGTTAAACTTATGGGCTCGAACGTAAATTTTGCAACTGAAACAGAAATCACAGTCACAAATAGCCCCGCCTATTCTTAGCCCGCTCAACAACTGTATTGAAATTCTCCTGGACCGTCAACCAACCGTCATCTCGAGCAACGTCCATCTGCTCGCAAAGGAAATGCATGCAATGCACATGTACCAAAGTTCCATTTATATTACCGTTGGCATGGGACTGGGTTCCTTTCTTACACAAAGTATAAAAAGTCTAAATTTTCTGTTTTAATATAATTATGCTATGAACACCTGCATAGTTTGCTGGACCTGGCTTATAGTCGCTGCGGTTTTCTTACTTTTTTTTTTCTTCCAGTTTGCTTTATTATTATTATTATTATTATTATTGCTGGTGCTGCTACTGTTTTGTTTTTTTTTTATTTTGTCAATTCGTGATAGTCTCTGGCCGTGGGAGGAAATTGAGGTACTTAACATTAAGAGAAGTTGCACATTCATGAAGGGGTTTACCTAAAACCAGCAGCCTGGAAGCTGGAGAAGGGGATAGTGCAAAAAACAAACCAACAAAAAAAATGTGATGGTAATGGTGATGATGATGGTATTGATTTACTTCATTAATCCTGATGACGAGACATTATTTTAGATCCCCAACGTTTGTTGTGGCTTACATTGTTCATTCAGTTTACACTTGGTTTCACCATTGTTTGCAATGATTACCTTCTTCAATCCTTTCCACTGGTAGTTCGTAATAGTTTTTGTTTGTTTGTTTGTTTTATTGAATTATTCTCCTTTGGTGAAAGAATGATGACAATGACAAATAATGCATGAGAGATAGGGATATGAAAGATGAGAGAGAATGAGAAACAGAAACTGAGGAGAAAGATAACGAGAAGAGCGGAGAAGAAAGGTTCAGAGGAGAGATTCATTAAACAGAAAGAGAAAAAAGAGAAGGAGGTTCAGGGCGTAACGTACGTTCTGGTCTGTTTTACTTTATACGTACAATCGAACCAAAACCTTACCACCTCCAGAGAGTTTGTACCTGGTGACCCCGAAGCTTGAGCAAACGTGTGACGCATGCATTCCACGTCCCCTCAACTCCCCTCCCCCCACCCTGATCCCCTCATGTACCCCTTCTCTCTGCCGTTTCCTTTCACCCCCTTGTGTCCAATTCTTCATCTATATGGGAAGGAGAAATGAATGACTATTGCTTTACCTTTGCCAGTGTGTCCTAGATTCAATGCAGGAGATGAAAGACCCAGTCATGCCTCTACCGTACTGGGCAAACACTTCTTTCAAATCTCTGTGAAAAGCTTGCAATTTTACAGAGCCTGCCAGAGCCTTTTCAATAATCAGCTGAATTTACTCTGGACAACTGTTGCTATTGTGCGCATTTGTATGCTATGAAATCAATAATTACAAACATTTATGAAAGTTTTTGGCGCCTGTTTGCTTCATAAAAATTCATTTAAAAGCCAGTCGATTGCCAGTGCTTTTCTCTTCTCTTTTCTCTTCTTTAAATTCTTGTACAAGAGCATAATTGTCATTGACTGAATACGCAGATCTGAGCATTATGAAGGAGGATGGTGCGATTGAAAGGCCATTAATTCGAGACCCGTCTGGCTATTGAGACAGATAGAAAGTTAAATTGCAACACAGAGCTCCCCAGTGTTCCTGGATATAGCCCCACTTATCCAGGCTTTATCCTTAATTCGTGGACAAACATCATCCATAATCCAGCCTCTGTTTAGGGGGCCTTTGGTCGCAGGCGGTTTTGTGGCAAGGTTTTGAATTTTGTTACACCTGCAATTTGCTCGCTTG
>JAWQUT010000138.1:651035-667603 GCA_033807755.1 Ellobium chinense
GGGGCAATAGGAGAAGGAAAGCGTTGGGCAGGGAGGGGGGCGAGGGGAAAATATCCTTGCCACTTTTGGTAAACCAACTACCCACACCGATGACCAGTTTTAACAGTTTTCACTCTTCCTTACAAAAAAGACAAAAAGTCGCCTGTGACTTTTAAAAAAGGTATTTTGTGTTGGTTCAGTATCGAATATTTTCATTTAGCATGATATTTGGTCGAATGTTAACAGTTTGATCATGGTTGAAATTAGTTTGCCGTGATAATTCAGCCTGAACCCACAAACTCCTTTCCGTAAGTACTCAGCTCATTCCTATGTGAAGTTATGACACATGATGATTTGCTCATCACACTTCCAGAAGGTCTAAGTCCCACTATAATGGGTGAATGCATGACCGTTTGCCATGTAAATTAGTGAAACCTACAGTCCTATCAGTGACAATAAAAATAATTATCACTTAATAATACCGTACACCAAACACAGATTACTTCATTATAATAATAATATGGTTTCGAGCTATCGCGGGTAATTCAGGAACAGTGGTCTTGATTCAATACTCGGTATGTTTATTTCGAAGTAGGATAAGTCTTGTCAACATGGTGATGATATTGAGGGAGAGGAAAACTATGGATTTAGCGGTGACGACGATGTGGATGATGTTGCCTGGGTGGTGGTGGTGATGGCGCTCTGGTTTATTGATCTTGAAGAAAGGACAAACCATTTGGTCCTGAAAATTAGATTACATTTTATATCTTGGTTGGCTTTACCTTCCTTCTGAATTGATGAAGTTCGTATATCCTTCACAGTGGTGAAGTTTTCAGAATAAAAATGAAATGGGCGTATGGATTTTTGTAATTGTGATGACGATGATGAAGACATAAGTAGGCCTACTAATGTTGAGGATGAATTTATAGTCTGAACCTTCAGTAAATATAATCCACTTTGAATAAAAAATAACTGCTGCATTCGTCTTCAACCTCATAAGAGATGATGATAAAACTGACAATGATGATAATGATGATGATGATGATGATGATGATGATGGCTACTTTGCCCAATACATCATGGATATTTTCTTTTTCAATTTATTTCATTCGTCGACGACGTTTTATAAAGTTATATCAAATGTTGTTATTACTGTTATCATCCCTGATATTAGTGTTTATTGTTATTGCTGTCTTCAATAATCTTATTTACCTATAATCCACGACCGCCACTGCCATCGCACCATCGCTTTTGTTTGTGTTGTTGCAGGCGATGGCAAAATTGTTTTTCTTATCTGGTATGGAGGTGGGGGGTAGCGGGCAGCATCTTTTGGGTGCACCATTTTATTTTATCAGACAATCTGAAATAACAGCACCTCCCGCCAAACACGCTTTTCAAACAATTTGCTGGTGAGCCCAGCAGAAAGCACGTGCGTGCAGGTCTGAGTCGACAGGTGAGCGCACATACTCAGAGCCCGGGTCGAGAGTTGAGCCAGTGTAATCTACGCCAGGTGTCACTCAAGAAAACGAAGCCCCGCCCTGCCGAGATGTTCGTCTACGCCCATTTTCTTCTATCTTTCTAAATATCTTACGAAGCTAAAGTTTCGTTTTGCAGCTTGGCGCTTTCTTTTAAATGAATAACAAAACAAAATTAGAGGAGGAAAAAATGTAAACGAGGCGCGATACCGCAGTGTTGTGATGCAGCCAAAGGAATCTATCGGTGAGTAGTCGCAGATATCTGGTTTTGGCAGTGACGGCAGCAATAGTAGCACCAGCATCGTTGACTACTGAAAGACAATGCTGGGAAATAGAAAACTGCTACAGTATACTATAACAGAGAGATTTCCCGGCAGCGACTCTTTCAGTTGCCAATACATTAGAAACGCTTTTACATAATCTGTTGCTTATGGCATTTGCATTCAAGAGAGTTTGACGTTAATTTTACAAAACTGTACGTGACCTCAGAAATGTTTTACGATGAATAATATCAAGGCAATGCGCGGTAAAAGCATCTTGTCGAGAGCTGTTGTTTGCCCCTGGCATTGGTTTTGAAAACGTTCGGAGTAACTCATCAATAAATAAGCTATCATCACTAATGATTTGTTATGTACACTTTTTTTTTGTAATCACGTTGTGTGTTATTGTGTGTTTATTGTGTGTTTTATTTTAATGGGATGTATGTCAACACGTGCCGCTGGAAAACATGTTCTCCACACTGTGAATGAATAAATACATAATAAAACGGAGTTTTCAATTTTCATTTTATAGAAATCTTTATTTTCACAATGCTAAACCAGTAGACACAAAATAGACATACTGTGTTGGTAAAAATTTATACATTTCAGAACCTCTGGTTTTTTTGTTTTTAAATCAGTCATTGCGAAAGAGGGAAACTAGATTACATCATCATCATCAACAACAGCATCAGAGGTTTTCACAAAGTTGAGGACAACAAATACTGTTGTTGAAATTGCTGTATATAATAGTAATAAAAATATTGACTAGACTAATAAAGAGGTGTGTGAATCTCCTTTCTAGACAGTGGCTGCCCACTCGACTTCACACTTATAACCGGACAGGCCAGATAGGCGAATGCTATTTTCAGCTTCCAAGGAGTAGCCTATATATTGCTGCTGTCATTTACAGATGTTGATCACTATATCTGACAACCTCTTTTATTATTGGCATTTGTAGGGATCACAACAGTAATGTTCTGAAAAACTGTTACAAAAAGATAGGCGTAACAGTAACAATCGCTTATTTAGCACTAGTAGGCATCTACATCAAAACAATGCATAATAACGAATAAGTGAAGAAAGAGAAAAAAAATCGAGGACACTTACATTTCAAAAATATTACAATGAAATTAACAATTTATGACCAAATTTGTGACGTAAAACGAGTAATAATGGCGGATATAAAATGTATTCCACATAATGTTATCATGCACATTACATACTTACTTTCATTAGCAAAATTTTCACTAATTTGCATACATTCCTAATTGTTTCAGTATTTTGTGTTGTAAGTACTTCAATATATTTAGGCACATTTGGTTCACATTTCCAGCCTTCTAGAAAATACTTTTTCCTCTAGATCTTGCATTTTGGTAATTATAGAAGATAATGATATTAGTTGCCTATGTCTCTTTATGAACACAAGGCATTCCTTTCATTTTGCTCCCTTAATAATATTCTGTACCATACCTACTTCTACAGGAAATCTGGGACGAGTGATTGACACAACTATGTTTTTTGAGAATTTATTTTGTTTGTTTTTCCCTGCATTCTCCTCCTGAAATCATCACATTTTTTCCAGGAGAGGCGGAGCTGCTACGAGCATGTGGATCAAGTGAAACTGGTGTGCGGGTTGTAGCGTTCATTCTATGACTGTGTATTATCTTGGTCCTTTTTATTTTTTTAAGTATCTATGACCTGTCTGTCAAAGCGGGCTATGGTCAAAATTATCTCATTATCTCATCAGTCGCTGACCAAAGAGTCGTTGTGACTATAATTGTCAGTGCCTCCTGTAATGCCGGAGGAGTGGAGGGGGCGGGCGATGGGGCTTTAGAGCTCCTAGCTAGTAGGCACTGCTGAGACAGGCAAAGTGTTGCCGTAGTAAAATTATCGTCTAAACCTCTTCTCGGGAGTCCTTCAGTGAGGTTGTTATGTCCCAGTCAAAGCTCATTAATTTCTTAACCTATTACTTACAACAGACACTGACCCTGCAGGTCCTCGGGTCTGCTCATTAAAATTAAAATAAAAAAAAAATTTATTCCCAAATTCTGATTTGTTCTCCAAACAAGTAATCTATGGCTGAACATGAAAGTTATAAACAAATAGATAATGCAAACTGGCTTTTCATTCATAATGAAACTTCTCAAACTTGTAAATGACGCTGCCATATTTAAATAAGAACTGTTATCCGGAAAAAAATGTACTATTGCAGAATTGCTGTACCGTATCGTATATGCAAAATTGAAGAAACCAAAATTGCATGGCGATACAGTCTTCTTTATTTCACATACACAGCATGAAAAATAAAATGAAATAAAAACTCAATGTAATTTGTAAAACATTTGGCATTTATTGTGCTCATGAAATTATCTATAGGCCTAAACGTTTACAAAAATATTACCGAAAAAAAAAATAGCCGGTCTTACCCATGATGAAATGTTTATGACTTGTAAAGGAAACCTGAAGCCAAAAAAAAACAAAACCAACAAACTCAGAACTTTGATTATTAGCACATTATTATTTTTTTTTAATCTAGATATGATCGTAACAAACTGTCAGTCCAGAGGCCATATGCATTATCTATACGTTAATTAATGTTCTGCGTTAAATACAGTGAACGGTATTAATGTTCTGGGTGCTTCCCGTGGTTACCGCAGTGCGTTAACTAACATAAGAATTATGCAAACGACCACAGTGGCCGTATGCATAAACGCAGTGCGGTAACTACGGGAAACTCCCAAAACATTAGTAGTGTTCACTGTAGTAAGCGCAATACGTTAACTAACGTATGGATTATGCAAACGACCACAGGAAACAAAGCTCGTGCGTCCATTTCATGTTACAAGGCCTGAGGTCGAGGAATTAAGTTTATTCTGTATTGGTTAGTATAGAATAAGTTACATTTCGTTCCACATTATTTACTCCCATGGATTAAGATAGCCATGTTTATTTGGAATCTCGATTTATGTTTCGTTCCACTTTCAACCACGCACAGAGCATTTCGATTCACTGGTAATTTGTAAGCACATTCAATGTCTCATTTCGACCTGTAAAGCAGAAAATTTTTTGTGACCACTTTTTTCTCAAAATTTGTTATTTACCCGTCTGCGTTTTTAAGGTCTTAGGATAGTCTTATTATGAAAACAAGCTTAAACGCACCGACACAACACAAATATAGCAGGCAAATGAGAATTGCGCACAACCAGGTTCTGCACCTTCTTTCCATCATTTAGTTTTCCACACCGGAAATTCTTCCTCTTGACACACCTACACGACAAATGAAGCTATGTCCCTTTTTTTTGTGCGTGTAGAAGTCGCGTTCCCTGATAAGCTACCCGTGGTATCTTAGCTGCTGAACCACGCTGTAACAAAAATTCATAAAAATGGCCGGAAATCTTCAATCACAAATGTTTCCGTATTTTTCCTAAGGCCAACATGCTCTAGATGTGTTTTGTTTTTTTGTTTTGTTTTGTTCATACGAATGAGTGAGATCGGTACTTTTTTTTTTCTTTATTTATAGAGATGTAACATCTTACAGTTGAAGTGCCGAAGTTTACTGTTTAAGAAAAGAAAGGTACTTCATCAAAATAGTTTATTTCAGTTTCCACGATCAGTCCATGGTTTGTGACATTATCCGTACATCTAATCAGATGAGTGTTAAGATAAGAGGAGATGTTCAAGTATATTCAAAATTCATCAGTGTACATATATATGTATAAAAAGAATGTCGTGCTGTTTGTTGTTTTTTTTCTTACTTGTGAACAATGATTTTACTTTGAGTGGTGTAGCATTTTTTATTTTATTTTTGTGCCCATGGTGTAATAAAGGTTCTGAATCTGAATCTGACTGTTTTCTTTGGAGGTAAAATTCTCCCCTTCGTTGATTTAATCATTGCAAAACCCATGATTGCCTTTTCGCAATGACCTAGTATTAGACCTATACAAGACACATACAACTAGGTCTCTGTTCTATATTATTTTCTTAACTGCCAAACGTTTTCATCCTCTGAGGGAGAAAAAAATAAACCTGCCTTCGAGTTTCACCTTTTGATCGTCAAAATATCAACATTTACAACTTCATAATTTGGAGCTTACTTTTTTTTTTTTTTTTTTTTTTTTTAGAANTTTTTTTTTTTTTTTTTTTTGAAGTTTCAAAAACTCCAAGAGACAGACTATGAAAGGAAACATATTATTAAGTATTTCAGGTTGATATCTTTGCCGGAGACGAATGGAACGAAATGTAAATCAGTGATCATTCAATACTGGAACGTGACTGTGTTTTCATGATGGCCGAAGATAGACTTTTGCCATAATGGAAAAAAAAAACCCATGTTGATTATTAGATCAAGACCTATACTGACATGTTTACAAAATATTATAACGAGCTAATCTTTTTTCCGCCAAACTTGAAGTTGCCAAGATACGCTCGCCCAATCTTTTTGTTTTGCCGTAAATATCCCCCCCCCCCCCCCNCCCCCCGGTTTCTCAAAACCCATGAAAAATTAATCAGACTATTGTGGAAGCACAGTGATGATTTTATGCCTTAAGGGAATATGGAATTAGATGTGCTCCAACAACAGTCTGAATACAGTGACCTTACATGCACACTGAGGGTGATAATGACCAGGCTTATTATCTGCTGATATGTTTATTTTTTACCTGTGGTCTTGATAAATTAAGGTGATTCACCGCTCTTTCCGTGCAAAGTATAGCGCACTATTATGGTGCGCACCGCTCTTTTCAAATAAAGAATAATAATTTTACATAATCTTGTCTCAGGCGAAATTAGAGCAAAGAAAATAAGTGAATATTATTCGTTCGCCCCGGTGAATTTTAATAAAAATGTGACGATCCAATTTTTTGTAGGCAGAACAGTGATGAGGGATTGCAACACTGTGACAACTAGGTGCCTTTCGTTTCCCGGCCATCTCAGAGATTTTGCTCACAGTATCGATCACACGGCTGATTTGCCCCTGGGTACGTTAAATGATGGCGGAAAAATGTACGGGAACTTTATTCATCGGCGAACATTGTAATCATTCGCCTACAACTAAACAGTTGCCTCATCGCCCATTTCACGCTTGTGTTGAATGCAAGTTTCCTCTTGAACGCACTTTTATGATTGGATGAGGATTATAATTGTAGAGTACGGTGCACCGCATGATATGGTACTAGTCTCGAGAATAAAAAAGACAGGTTACCTTGAAATTAAATTGCTAGATTCAGAACTTGACACCTAATGAGCCTTTTATATCACTGGGGTCATCGGTGCATTTCTGTCTAAAGATGTTGCTATAATAACTCTTTTTCGTCAGACAATACGATAAAAGAGGCTGCTTGCACGCTCCTCTCGACAGAATGATTCAGATTTATTAAGCTGTCATAATTATGTCTACAATAGACAGTTCTGCGCCAGCTGCCACGCAGTCGTGTGCACTGCGTGAAAGTGGCGTATGTAGAATTCTTTCCTGCCTTTCTTACGAGCTACATTATCTTTGCACGAGCTTTTGGCAATTCCTTGGCGCTTTCATGTTTCGTCATGCATTCAGACCATTCGTTGACATACTTTTTATCTCTTGGTTTACATTGTTTGTTTGTAACATATTTTTATTTAAGTACTGACACGACAAAAACGTTACCTTGAACCAAGGCGACCCACGCTAGTAAGTAATGGGACACTATGAAAGCATTACATGGTTATATAAGGGAAGGTGCGCCTTCTGAAAAGGGGGTCTAGGGGTTAAAATATCGAAATTGTGCTTCTGGTATTTTTAGACACTTTGACCTCTTCTGCTATGAGAAAAATAACCTTTAAGGCCAGAAACATCCGTTTTATGCCCTGAAAGGGCACCTCTAGATGGTCATCTTAGCCTTGTATAAACGCGCTATCAAAACTTCAAATGCGTTTTTCTCAAAATGTTGTTTTTCTCCACTGTTTTCCCTAAGGCTTTTTTATTTATAAACCGACTGACTTCAAATTTGGAATATATCTATCCCATAGAATGTGTTTCAATAAAATGCTTCCTTTTTTCTAGATTTAATTCACGTTTTTGAAAAAAAGTCGATTATCTGGTGGAAAATTGAGAAAAATACTCATCCGTCAACATACATATTTCAAAAATTTTTTACTGACATTGTATGATAAATAAACAAAAAACAAATGCATTTTATTATTTTTATAGAGCTATTTTATACGTGTACAAAATTTGAAATGATCACATTTAAAACTCTAGGAGCCTTAAGCTTTTGAAAATAGCTCATTTTCAACACACGAAATCCAATATGGCGGCGTTGCCATGGCAACCGTACACAAAACCAAAAAAACATCCACATTTTTCCTCTAATTTGACCATGCTGAATCTGAATTTAAAGCTTAAAAAGTCCCTAGTTCAAGCATTCACGATTTCACTCCCAGGAGGCGCACCCCCCCATAAGTTATTTAGGCTGTTATAACACTGTGTTACTAGAGCGTTAGGTACTTCAAAACCTTAAGTTGCTATAATACTATGACATTCTTTCCCCTCCATGTTTACTGATTGTTCTGTGCAGCCAAAAAAATACATCTACGTCTAATCCATCTGGCACTTTGAGTAAATCTAGTGAGGAAAAATCACAATGCACTTTTATTCATAAATATTATCAGCCCAATTTCTTGGCTGCACGCTCTTTGGGTTGCAGAAGCCAGAAGTGAAAACATTTCTGAGCCATTTAGTAACATTTTCTCCTCGAACCACAGGAACGTCCCTAGATGGCCAAAACTAGTGCTAAGGTCTAGTGCCATCACTGTGCTCAAATTATGTACTGTTTACAGTGGGGGTCCTTCATTTAGATTTTTCACAATTTTAATTTAGATGAAAAGGGGGTAAAAATCTGGCTGACTACAGGATCGCACAATGAAAGCCGCTGAAGCCATTGAGAAGCAATCCCTGCAAAAATTTTTTTTTTTACAAATTGAGGACTGAATTCCATCACTTTTGCGGTATGGCTTCATTTGATACGATTATTTCTGTGAACACACTTTATACTCTGCTATTATTGACTTTGATAGCCCAACTTTTTTTTTTGACCAATAAGATTCCTGCAACCTTTGGTGACATTGTTCTAAACAGTCCATCCAATGACATGCGACACTTTCACGTAGATGAAGTTCTAGCTCAGCCCGTTTTCTCGTCACCAAATAATCATGTAATGGTTTTAACACAATACGGTTTCACACAGACAGCCATGCAGTTACCTTGCACAAGACGGGATGCTTGGGGTGGGGATGTGTGTGTGTGTGTTTGTGTATGTGTTTGTGTATGTGTGTGTGTGTGTGTGTGTGTGTGTGTGTGTGTGTGTGTGTGTGNTATCACACCCATGGCAGTGCTCTTAAGAGGTCGACAATTTTCAGCATTGTGTAAGCCATCCATTCTCTGTTGTGCAGTTTCAAGGAAATATATTTGTTTATCATCTTTAATCCTTCCGCCGTTAATCTTAGCATTTACATGTACTACTGAGTAGCTGCTATATTATCCGGAGCAAATTGTAATTATCCAGTGACTCTTTTATTGAAAAATAAAAATTCTATGACCTGAGAAATGTTGCTTATATGCAGAGATTATGTATCTAATATGAATGTTCATCAAAGTAGATTTGGAAAATGTATGGAAGTCTAAAACTTTGTTTCCATAGTCTACAAGGGCATAACGAAGCAGACATTCCAAACTATCGAGAAAATATAGTTTACACTGCGCCGTACACTCGGCACATGATTAAATGCATTATGACGTGGATTCTATGGTAATTCATTATCGTTACACAAAAAAGTCAGCCAGGATTGATGTAGAACACAGTAAACAATAAGCGAGAGTAACATGGGTGAAACTAAGGCTGTTTATGAAAAAAAAAAAAGACGAGCCAATATATGGGGTTGAGAACCAGTTTAAAATTTATTATTTTTTTTATATTAAAGAGTGGCGATTGGTAACCGTCAAGGCTGAATTGAAGTTTTATAACAGGTCATGACACTGCTAAACACAGAACAGCTTTATATATAGAGGAATAAGTTTTTTGAGGTTTTCCTTCCGCACACACCTCTATACAGGTCGCATTGATAGCTGATCATTAAAATATCATTTTCATTTTCACAGGACGAAAGACTATTCACCGTTTGTAGAACAGAAATGCCGTAGCCGAGAAAGCGAATTGCAAGAGAGGGCATACTCATGTAATAAAATCGACAGAAAAAAAAAATTGAGTTCCTTTACTGTGCACACGCGTCGTATTTGCACCAGCAGTGGAAGCCCCGTAAGTCTGTAAAAATGGACTAGGCAGGCAATCAAGGACAGGCGAAATATAGGAATGAGCCGAAAACAAAGAAAATGTATTATGCTGACTTTATTTGATTGGGGTACAATTTGTCCATCTTTAAGGTCTTGTTGTTCTACAAACTTACGACAAGGTGGCGTCTGGAAAAGGAGCCGCCCAAATCCTCTTTTAGGTATACAGATATGAAGATATCAATAATACCTGGCATCTTGGTATGCAATTTTAAATAGTTCCTATAGAATCAGAAAATTGGCCATGGGGAAGAGGGAAAAGGTTGAACTGAATTTCAAAGGCTTAGATAGGTGGAAATAAAATTTTTGTAGACTCCGAATAGGTGACGTTTAGTCATTCAAGAATAAAAAGTGTGGTTGTTGCTGGGTGAGTAAGGTTCCTATGTTTACTGTGTGAAAAGGCCTAAAATATTAGGTAGCCTGATTCACTCCCAAAGTTCTCAAAATCTAATTAGTTTTGGGCAATTTTTCTGTTTGTCAAAATTTGGAGGAAGAGTTAAACAACATGTATGGAAAGTATTTTGGTATGGGACCCCTTAATACTGTAATAAGAGATGTTAAACCTTACACAGCCAACAGTGAAAAAAAAAACAACATTGGCATCTTAATACTTACAAAATAATGCAGGGTAAAATAAGGATGTCATGAAATTCGATGAAAGTAAATTGCATATAGACACTGAGTAAAATTTAAACAGAGCTGTGACTGTGTTAGTACAGTGCCTCCCACGATAAAGCCAAAACATTTTTTTTTCTTGTTAGAGATACATGAGTTTTCTCATCGTTAGTTTTCCTCCATGGTGTGAGAATTCCCTCCCTGGACACAACCATTCTTGTGTCTTCATGTCATATTTGTCTCTGTGAATAAGGTACCACAACAAACAAACAAACAAACAAACAAACAAACAAACAAACAAACAAACAAACAAACAATATAGTTACATACAAAGAAAAATACATACCAATAAACACTTTAAGTGGGAGCATGTTGTATAACCATCCATGTTTTCCTTCTAAATACCAAAAATTTTCACACAATAAAGACATAAGTGATTATCATGGATCTTGTTATACCGTCTCATGTCCTCTTTCCTTCACGCAGGTCTTGAGTCCCTGTTGCAGTATTTTTCTTTGGATTCACATCCATACTCTCATGTCTTTCCAAATCTAAACGTAAAGACTCTATATTATTTGAATGATAAATCTGGTTTCTCGATTTCAAGCCTTTTCTTCAAATAGAGAAATCATACCTTTTTTCCCCCCACTGACAAAATAAATAATACAAATATAAACGTTCTTTTTCAGAGCGGAGTAACAGGAATCCACTTCAAAGCACTGATCTATATCTTGTGAAGCATTTTTTGTTCAAGTAGCTATAGAATTTCTCTCTAGATATTATAATTACAATAGTTCAGGCGTCGAAAAATGGTTAAATTTTCACCGGGCGCCTTCGGACTTGTATCACCTGTGGTGAAAAGCTTAGCATACTTGACTAATACTAATAAGCTTGGGGGGATCATGTTCGATTTCTGGCAGGGAAACGAAAAACAAAAAGTGTAGCATCAGGGGATTTCCAGACACAATAGAATCTCACAACAGCGGACGTCAGGACCTCGAATTCCCTCATGATCTCATTCCAACACTCCGTAACCGAGTTTTATATTTCTATATTAACTTTACTTCAAACCTCGAATTTTCAAGCTGCTTTCCTGGAATTCGAGATTGTAAAGTTCAGCTGAACTGCTCATTAGAGACATATAAATTAATTAATCGTAGCTTGTATTGTGAGAACTAAAATCAACATCGCGTTTGTCTTGATTCGTGCCATTGATTTCCATATACAGAAGTTTCCCATTCTCCCATCACCCCCGCCCCCTCCCCACCATCCCTCGCTCCCTGCCCAGGCCACTCTAGTACTCCCAGGGAATACATTATTTATCTTAGCAACACAACAGACCTGTAAAGAATCCTAAGTAATTGGATAAGATAATTTTAATGCCTGTCTTAAACCCAATTTGTTTCGTCAACCTTTCTTGTGGCTGCATTTAAAAGAACTTTACGCCTTCCACTAAGCACATTATCCAATAAATGTAACCCAGGTCTCTCTAGTTCACTAAGTATATGCTTGCTTTTTGTAACGGTTGGGCAACCTTCCTCTCCAGCGAGTAAATATAATGAAAGTCTTCAAACTCGAGCTAAAGAGTTGAAGTCTAAACTTGCCCTATGAGGATACAGTCAGCTTATGGGAATACATGTATTAAGTTATAACAGATTTTTATTTCCTTTTAATAGCCATAGCGAATATTACGATCTATGAGTTTGAATGTTATCTGAAATCTCGTAGCTTTTCAGAAGTTTAAAGAGCTTTCTGCCAGGAGCGGTTAAATCAAATTTTATTAAAACATAACGAGGACGCGAATAATTTGAAAACACGACATTAACAACATTTTTTAAAAAAAATTTGAAATGACATTCATCTGGTTTACATAGTATGGCACTGTAATTGTTAAATAAAGCTTCATTGAATCTGCCCATACTCTGCTGGTGAAGAAAACTGGAAGAGGGGTTTTAATTAATACATATTGTCACTCTCTCACACACACACACACACACACACACACACACACACACACACACACACACACCACACACACACACACACACACACACACACACACATTATATAACTGTTAATAATGGATTATAGAAAGACAAGACTAAAACCTCATTTTACAAATGGGCAGGCAGGCAACGCACCAGCGGCGACAGAATACCTAGCGCACCGAAAGGCATCACAGACGAATGCATTAGACTCCGTGAAAAAGTTGGACGATTGGCGAATCGGGCGGATTGAAAAGATCTATCAGAGATTGCATTTCGTTACTATACACATTCTTTCTTTTTAAAAAGGGTAAAAAAAATAAAGAGGACTGATGTGTATAGTTACCTATTGTGTATTTTTCTACGAATTTAGGTGAAACCCGCATGTTTTTATGTTACGTAGTTCTCAAGAAATCTGTGACACAAATTTGGCTGAGGCATTTTATTAATATGGATTCAAAGACTAGGCCACACAATGACATTAACAGACTAAATTTTAGATGAATTATCTAAGTTAATAATTGATGATGACAAAATCAAAAAGTAGAACTGTCCTGAATAATCTTTTATTTAGTACCAGCTTCTTTCTACCTTTTAAAGTTTATTCTACACTATGACAACACGTTAATCATGAAATTTCTTCTTGTTGTGTCTTGCTATCTTATGTTTTGTTTTGTTCAAAAAGACTAAAACAGTATAGAGACATATTATTATATTCATTAGTGTAAGAAACGTATCCCTGATCAGCTATTGACAAGGCTTGCAAGCAGATAGCTATTATGAGCTTCGGCTGATGAACCGAGACACTGAGAGATCGGAAATTTCAAACATATTATTATGTACTAGTATGTATAAAGACAAGACTTGGTCCACAGAACTTGTCTCGGGCTAGACTAGTCTTAAGCACTTTTTATGTTTTAACGAACCACTGTAATGGGGTGAGAGCTTTTAAAACCTGCATGGCCGTCGCTATCTCTTCGGAGGCCCCTTCCTTTTCCTCATCCTCTCACCCTTTCCCTGTCTAGTCCCATCAGCTGTCCAGCCTCCCTGGGATTTGGACGGGACCCGCTGTTCAGACAGCAAAGGATAATTGTGCTCGTCACCCTAATATAACGTAGGCTACTTATATGTATGATCGTTTTAGATCTTCAGTTTGTGTATGGGGCCATCAGTTTCTCAGGTTATCTCGAAGATAATTGTCGGTGTTGTATATGAAGATGATGATGACAAAGAGGAATTTTTTTTTTGTAGATTCTAGAATTTCCAAATTAGTGTTGTATAAATTGACTAACAATAGCAACAAGATAAGTGGTGGAATTTAATGCTTGCACCGTATGTTACATTAATTACACTGTATTGCAAACTGTATTCTGCTGGTGATAATGTCAATAAATTATGATAATAAAGATGATTTTCGTATTCAGTTGACATATTTCTATCCCCTGGCAAAATTGAAAAAAAAAGGGACTAATATGCCCGAAATGTATGTATAAATTGTGTTTAATCTTATACAGCGACTGATTTGAGAGTATCTATTCTGTTGCAAACTGATTCTTTTCATATGCCAAGCTAGTATATAACAATTGTCAAAGCTGCTTAAGCTGCTTAAACACCTACACTTTTACAGAATAAAACTTTTAAAGGCTTCCCTGAATTTTCTAAAAGGTATTTAATTATGCATACGTTTATTGCAAACGGTTGTTAACAAACAGACATTACCTAGCTTCTGTGTGATGATCACCTTGATTATTGTTATAAGTTTCCAGATTGTCTCAGATGATTATGGTGATGATAATATGATAATGATGAAGTTAAGGACTGCAAGCAAGTTATAAAACATTCAACCCCACTTAATCGCATGGAAAAAGTAGTGATTAAAGACTGTTGCAATTATCGGTGACATCTGTATAGAATATACAGAAAATACCTATAGGCTGTTAAGTAATGTATAATTGTATGATGATAATCATTCATTATCGTTAATATCATCGTGTGAGAAATGCAGCAACGAATTAGTTACCAACTGAACCAAAAAGCTTGAAATTAAGTGAGGATCCAATATCCAGATTTGATTTAACATACAAGTTATAAGGATAAAATTTGATACCGACGTACATAAATAAACAACGATCATTTAAAGTAAGCTGTTGGCTTACAGAAAAAAAAAAATGTAAAATTTACAAAATATCCACTCTGTATATCGATTTTCTCATGATGCAAGTTCAGTGCCGTTTCTAAATGCAGACTGTAGTCTACACTACAAGTGAAGATTAGAGGCAAATATACAATTTACGCATATAAGCTATCAGTGTTTACTGCCTGCAACATTTGGAGGCCATTATATTTTCTTAATTTTAAAGTTTAATACCTTCAATAATTCACATTGTATGCAAGTAAAATTTGGCACATATTGGCATACAGATATTGCGTCTTGATGTTGGAACTTTTTAAACAGCTACCTGCAACAAATATGTAACAACTGAAAAGTTACCAGCAAGTGTCTTTCAATAGCATGTCAGTGTCAGTTTAACTCATCTATCTCAGCAAATCAGTTTTTCACCTGATTTTATAATTTTGTATATTGTAACAAATCATAATTTATTATAGATTATATTATCTGTACGAAAATGTGCTCGAAATTTCATTCTAGTTTCTTTGAAACACATGAAGTTATTGAAAACTGAGACGAATATTAAGTTTTGTTTTTTGTTGTTGTTGTTGTTTTTTGTTTTTTTTTTTCAACAATAAGAGCAGCAGGACTGATCCAAAACGCTAATGTTATTTTACTTTGGAAATCAGTCACATAAATATGGGCATGATGTTTACGAGCCCTTGTGTTTTGCTCACTTTCTGTAGGGTATGGAGGAAGAGAGTCGACTGTACTCCACATCAATAGAAATTATCTTTACCTACACAAGAACGCAAATGGCGAGAAGTGCTAAGTGCAAATATTTATTTCCAAGGATCAAACATAGTTTCATAGCTGAAACGTCTCTTAAATGTCTGGTAGGCTATTTCTACTTAATGGTACAGTCTACAAACAAAATTTGATGTTTCACACTCAGCAAATTTGCGCGTTCCCCTGGAAAAATTTTCAATAAAAAAATATAGAGCAATTTGGGAATATTTTTAGCTGAAATGTAAAAATTATCTCAAAATGATGATTTGTCCATTTTTGAGGTTAGTTTCCATAACAACAACAACAACAACAACAACAAAAACTAACACAAAAGGCATTCTACGGCCATTATAATCAATCCATGGAGGTCTGGAAAAGGTGGAGGGAGAGGATGAGGGGGTAAGCTCCCCCAGGGAAATTTACAACAACAACAAACAAAACAACAACCCAAAAACGGAGCAGGTTGCGGCCAATCCTAACTGAAATAAGATCTAGATGAAAATTTATCGTGATTTGTATACTTTTAAGGTGCGTTTCTAAGGGAAAAAAAACCACAGAGACATCCTTAAGCCTATAAAATGAAGATGGGGCCATACCGTGCTAAAGTCAGACTAAACAGAAAATAAATTTCAGCAAGAATAAATTCACATGTAATGCATTCCCTTGTCTGTCTTGTCAACTCTCCAAAATTCTAGACTTTTACAGAATAAAACCACGATGATGAGAGAACCCAGCCAGCCCCTTTTTTTCTATTATTGTTGTCTGAAATTAACACTTTGAATTTCAAAACAATTAAAACATTTTTTTTAATCAGCTTACTGTAGATTGTCAAATCTGATAAATTAGAACAACAACAACAACAACAACAACAACAACAACAACAACAACAACAACAACAACAACAAAACTACTCGAAAAGCCTTCTTTGAAATTACTATTATGGTAGTATATTGATAGAGTGTTAAGAAAATGTATGTAGTTGTTAGCAAAGTAATTGAAAATAATTTCTCTTTCGTCCTTTCAATATCTCTCCCCCCT
>JAWQUT010000138.1:668102-692216 GCA_033807755.1 Ellobium chinense
CAAATTTGTCTTTGAATAAAAGGAACAGCTAGAAATCGCATAGTGCAAGGTCAGGACTGTAAACATCTGTCTTTTCTCGAGTCTGATCCCTATTGTATATCAGCTCTAAAGCCTAAGGTTTTGGACAGTTTGTTCATAATACTACAGTATTTCGCAGTTAAACTCCATGTCTGCTTGTTGATAATTACTCACGAGAAAACAGCATGAAAATCGTTCTACAGCCCGTATCCTCCATCTACTCCTTATTATCATTGACTCATCATCACCACCATCTCCACCACAAGTACTAGCACCAGCATTATCATCATCACCACCAACACCCTCAAGCAGTTTCAATTTCATGGGCCTATCCATATTACTAGCATCCTTACAGACAATACCCACCTGTAAACATTTCGTCTACTATGACATTGATAAATCTACGTAACCTAGTTACATTAATTACAGACTCACACATTATACAATAACGGGCATAAATTTCTGCGCATTCTGAGCTAGTGTAAGCTTCATGGGAATAGGGAATACGGTCTGAAATGTAGAACGACGATGATGTACGAGTTCTATCAGTGCAAGGCGGCCTAATGAGCTACAGCGTTTATCTATTTGTGCCGATTTATCACTGGTTGATAGAAAATGGAGTTATCGGGGCATCCTGGACTTGGGAGGACACCCATCCTTGCAACCAGTGCTGGGCAGGAATCCATACTGAGTACTAGGCATTGAGTACTTTTTAGGGTATCGGTTTCCGCGAGTTCCCGGTGTAGAATATCAAGTAGCTGGACATTTTTTTTTTCCAGCAGCCAAATATCTGAAGGCTTCATAACTGCATGTGACTCGGTAAGAACACCCTTTACCGAGGCAGCATTGTATTTTTGCAGATGTGGGTATTATAGTTAAAATTGTGCGTAATCTTGCATCAAATGGGTAAAAGAAGAGACGATTAGACATTTTGTTATCGAGTTTTATGATTGTAACGATCTATCTGGAGTTTGTATGATTACTTACCATAACATGAAACACATTTTAATATCACATGTGTAGTCTTCCTTCATACGAAGTAGTACTCGCTACCGATATCAATACAAAGAACAAGTACTCAGTATCACATCGAGACCCAGAACGAGGAATCAGCCCAGTACTACTCGCAAGCTTAGGAATATGTTTTCCTTCCAGCAATCTGTCATTGGAAACATTTCCGGAGGCATCGTAATCATTTTTACTGCCCATGGATAGTCAGCTGAAACCGGAAAAGTTCTTGTTGTGGACCCACATTGCAGCACAAGGCTCTCATATCACGTGCTAGCTAGCAACGTGTCTATTTCAGACCCAAATCGAGACATGAGTTAAAGAAAAAAAATGCGAAAACAATAATGGCAACGAATTAATTTTAATCATAAACTAAATTTACTATGGAGATTGTATTCTATTAATTGCAAATAAACGAGATCGCTAAAAATGAATTACAACTGAATATCAAATAGATAAACAAATTAAGAATTCAAATGTACGTATTAATTTCTCCTCGATGCAGTAGCCCTGTATCAGTTTTTCATTTTTTTCGATCCCTGTTTTCGTGGCCGAGCAAACTCCTACTTTTGGTATATAATATGCGGCCATACATTGATAAAATGAAACATTTAATTCTTATGCCTTACTGTAAAATTTGAAAGTTGTTAGTTGCAGGGTTATTGGAACCGAGCTGAAGATATAATACAGACTATATTTCGATGTGTACACACATAAATTGTGAATTACTGGGCACCAGTCCAGTCCTAATTCATTTACATCTAGATGGGCGAAGAAAAGGGTGGTTCTGTTACTTTGTGTGAAAGTACGGCAATTTGAGCGAGTATTGATTGGTTGATTGGTCGTTTGATGGTATTTTTTGTCCTCCAGAGAGGTTGTCCTACTCGGAGGCTTTCAGACAACTCCAAAATAATTTTCCTAGATGAAGAACATCAGGGGTGACATTGAATCGGATAAGCGTGAACGTTGTTTTTTTTTTAATGCAATGTCTTATTTAAGCTGAATAAAGTTTAATAACTGTGTATAATTATGATCGTATTTCTCTGTTTCAGTATCTATCATGTCTATGTGAGGCGCGCCCACAGGGAGTTATAACGTATTCACACTACCTAAGTTGAAGAGATAGCATAAAAATTGTCACGCAGTGTCACATAGACATCCTTTCACAAAAGGGGAATATGCAGATTACGCCATAAGATATGGTGATTGGGCCTCCACCCAACTTCAAACAAACAAACAAACAAAAATAAGCAAAACCAAACATTTAGACATAAATAACTCGAAATATTTTGCGGATTGAGCCAAAATTTAAACCTAATAAAGTACCGTAAGTGAAATTTTCGCAGGTGCACCAAACATGACGAGCTGAAATAAGTATCACCGACGTGAATAAATGAGGGTCCATTGCTCATCCTCGGTCTATGGATCGGCTAACAACACAGAGAATCGGAGAATGGAATTTGGCTGCACAGATTTTTTGGGTCTCGCTTTCTTGCCTGCCTATGATGTTGGCAATAGCTTCGCAGAAGATATTATGCCAGACATGCCTTCGGGTAAAAAGATGCTCACAGTTTCCAGACACACTGACATAGCGGGATGATTTTGCTTTTCCTCCATATCTTTGGGCAAGTGTTCCATCAGCGGAGAAAAGAACAACAGAAGGATCTGATGTTTTCCACGCCCACTTTCATTGCATTTCGTGATGTATTATCTACACATATTTACATTTTGGCAATAAAGACACTATCACTATATACAGTTTACCTCAAGATTCAAACTCGCAGCCAGAGGTCAGGTTCGCGTAAGAAAGAGAAAATAAAAAATTAAAAAAAAACTGCAGGCAAACTTACAAAGCTTAGCAAAGAAATAAAAATGTTATCCGATGTCTTGGGCACAGCTATACATGTATTTGACAGGATGAAACTTCATTCTGGTCTTTAATTTGTAATTAATTTATGAAATATTTTATAGAATCCTCCCAAATAGTCAATAAATAGCTTCAACAATATTATTCTGCTCAAAATACCACTCCCATTTCCCCGATGGAGTGCAGGGGAAAACGAAATAATTACTTATAAATGTAAAAAAAAAAAAAAATTAGCGAACGGGAGGAGTTGAGATAATGTTTTCATTGTTTTGATGGCTGTGATATTACTGTAAAACCGGAGGCACGTTATTGATATATTTTCAAGCTATTCTGATGTTTGGGAGGATAAGGATTGGCGCAAAATACAATGTCCGCATACAAAAAAAAAAAAAGGACGAGATAATAATTACAGCAAGCATTCCAAATTATGTCACTTGCAATTAGACTAGAAATTCTGGTATGTAGAATTTCTCAATATACATGTATTGACAACAGGGTACACGGTATATTGCCAACAACTACAACACTCCAGATTTAGGACCTCGTTTCCAACGAGAGACCTAGAGTCACTCAATGTTCTAACTGCATCCTCTGGATTAGGACCATACACAACCAGAAGACAATGCTCGCTTTAGAGGAAAAAATAGAGGTAATAAGACTAGATGAAACTTACCTTTATTTGCCTATTCGAGATTTCCCTCTCATCGCATCCTAAATTCCCTGAGAGACTTGTCATTCACATTTTCCCCAGACAGCTTGTTTGTAAAGTGAGAGTCTGGCTTCAGGCAATCAACATTCGTCTGATTGCTAGTGATGAGGATTTGTACATGTAAATCATAATAATCCCTAGGAATTGAGAATGTAACAGAGAAAGTGATCTCGCTCACTGGGACAGTGATCATGTGTTGTCATGCATGTGAACGGGCAATGCCTGGATACCAGATTTCTCGTAAATTATCACCAAGAGCGGTAAAGACTTGGACTTGAGACCGCACGTCTGTTATGTTCAGCGGAAGATGTTGCTCTTCTCGTCCCCTTCTTATAAGAATTTAAATAGATCAGGACCGGGTAATTCCACATCAAGCTAATTTCTGTAAAGCACTGACTTAAGAGCGGACAGTTTTTGTTTATTGTAATGGGGTTAATTTATTCTCTAAATATAAATCGAACTGGTTCCTGTAAAGCCAACGCTTTTCAGAAATAAGCGTAACTGATGTGAACTGCTGAAATTGCCCAATTTATTCAGAGAAGACCGCAGTACCGCGGAAGGATTTGACATGCTCATAAATACTTGGTAACCTCCCTCCTTCCCACAGAAAAAAACAACAACAACACTTTTACTTACTTCAAATTCCAATAAATTAAAAAGAGTTGAAAAGAAACTAAGAAACAGATACAATTAATAATTGTTGCAAGTGTCAATCATTTATAGGTGATACGCTTTTGCAACAAATAAAACAAAAGAAAATTTAGACACGTAAAAAAAAATGATGTTTCAGAGCCAGTGTTTTAAAATCAGGTGCACACCTCGCATGCTAGTGTTAAAGGTGTTTTTTAAATATTTTTTAGCTGTCACATAACCGTAGCATCTAAATATTTGAAATTTGCAGCATTAATAGACAATAAGTATCTTTTAATGTCCGCCAAATTTCCATTGCATAAGGTTTCAATTACTGAAGTTATGAAACTGTGAAACTGAGTAAACTTTTGTTTTTTAATGGGGACATACTTGAACCTGTCACCAAAGCATTTAGTAACGTTACCATCGGAGCAGGATGTTAGTTTGCCATGGTACGAACCACCAATACCATCACAATAATCACCACAACCACTGTCGTCATCACTATCACTGCCACAATCATCATCACCATCACCACCACTACCATCATACTACACGGGAGTGATAGCTTATTCACACTGCCCGAGTTGTAGAGACTGCGTACAAGACATGTCACGCAGTGTCACATTGACATCCATTCACAAAACCGGCAAATGCAGATTGCCCCAAAAGATATATGCTGATATTGATTATAGTACAGCCGACATCACCATTACCGCTCAGAGCACCATTTTCATCATGTATCACAGGTGTTGTTCTACCAGTGTACATAAAATCATTAAAGCGGAGCACCAAATTAAATTGTGTCCTGTGTCTCTGTTGTATGGATAATTATATTGTGTACCTGTACCTGCTGTAGTGTGTAAATCTTTTGTTGCTTCCTTCTACAAATACTGGAAAGGTACATTTATCTTTATCCTATTACGCTAAAAGCTCTGAGTATGAATCCCATGTTTGGAAATTTTGGCCATGCCTGTAACCGAAATTTGTAAGGACTGGATTTTTATGCTTAAAAGTGTTTTTAAAAATTAGTGCTTTAATCATAAACCATTTGACTGGTAGAGAGTTTGTGTATATATTCGAAAATTTGGAATTCCATGCTAAACTTCACATTATAACGCCCGGCTTGAGAGAATCTTCTCTATTTCAAATGATGATGATAACGATGATGACGATGCAGATGCAAGTGTAGACAACAGCCGTAAAAGTCGTCATGATGGTGTAGGGTGTGATTGTAAAAACGTGCTATTCCCTCAGAGTGATACTTGCTTGGATGATGACAATACTGATTATGCTGATTTTACTCAATGCTTTCACTTAAATCATTGTGAAGCAAACTTGTATGCAATGCCGTAACGTATGTGTTCTTGAAAATGGAAACATCCATGACAACAACAAGAACAGCAGACTCCAAGACAGTGATGATGACAAACTGATGCTTACAGACGATGATGTAAAGAGGAAAGAAAAAATAAACCAGAGAATGACTCAATCATAATAATCTTAATGTTTATTTTCAACTTTACAGAACATACTTGCAAAGTTAACAACATTATTCTACAGTAATTCATCTGATATTTGTAGCTGAACCAACAGAAAGTAAAAGAGAGAAACAAACAGGGATGATAATACACGATACAACTGACTTACTATCATCATTCAGCCCAGCAATGCTTCAAGGCGGTCAGCGACGAAGTTTGAGCGCATGAATACGAATACAAGACCCGCCATTACATGCTCGCTGGAATCGAAACTGCCATCATCCTTACAAGGGAATAGTGCTGTGACAACACGAAGCAGGCGGATTCGTTCTCAGCAAGTAAAGCAATGGACGTGTACAAGGAAATGGATATGGCGACACTGTCAACTACTACGATGAGAATCAATAGAAAGGCGCGAAAGTGACTGATGAGGCGAGGTGTGCCTAGGGGAGGAAGGGGGAAGGGTAAAAGCGTGATGGGGTAGGTTATCAGGTTGGCAAGGAATAGAGTTTTGCCTATGTGACAGAAAAAAATATATATTAAAAAAATCAAAAGCAGAGAGTTTGTAACGAATGAAATGTGGATCTGTTTCAGTTCTGGGCACGCCTGGACATAATGAATCAATTTCCACTGAACGTTACAGATCTTTCACCACAAATTACTCCTGGAAAACTTCAAGAAGTTGAGAATACCGAAGGCGTTAACTACAATAGGCGGCGTAGCAGCAAAGGTAGAACATGGCGTCATAGCGGTATCGAAATACAAGGTGAAAAAAAAAAAATCTCATACATGACATGCCTCTCTCTACAAAGTCATTCACTGAGCTTCAACAATCAGTCCGGTTCTGTCCCGAAATTTAATCTGTCAACTTCTCCAAGTCCCTACTGCAAGCTCACAGGTTGACTCTGGGAAATGAAAATACATGGGAGCATGGAGGACCATATTATTAATCTCTCCTCCTCCCCCTCTCCCCACCCCGTCACCCTAAAGAGAAATTAAAAAAAAAAAAATCCACCAACATAAGAAAGCCTATGGTTACTCTCCTGATCAAGGTCTACTCCATGTCAAACTATGAGATCTGCCGTGAAGCTAAAAGCCAAGTTAAAAAATGTTTTGTCGTTTTACAAATATTCACGACCTTACTTCGTGAACTCCTGCACAGGGAACAAGACATTGGACTCTAGCTGGAATCAGAATAGGACACCTGGCGAAAACTCTGCCGCACGTAGTCCCGGCAATTTTACGCGTGTGTCTCTCTGAGATACAGAAGATGATCACGTCATAGCGACTCAGACCTGACCCTTTTCCCCGCCTTTGTGTTTTATGACCACCCGAAAACTTCCCTGCACCATTGCTCTATCTGGTTAGGATTACGCTTTGGACTCGTACATCATCGCGACGGTTAACAAGGAATTAGCGAGCGTAGACTAAGCCACTTGTACCTAGTGATTCCTTGCTGATTGCGGTAATGAGGAGCAGTCCTAATAACCCCTTAGTGCATTGCCATTTTCAAACGGCGCAACTTTCACATTTTTTAAACTAACGGGAAATTCCCCCCATTTCCTGACCGATTAAGACTAAGCCGTGTGCAGCGAAGATACATCTGACGTCAATATTTTGTACAAAAACTTTGGCAGACAGGTTTCTGCTCCAATTTCTTGTTAACTTGTGTTTACTTTTGTCACTTTTGTTTGGGAAGAGGGCCATGGCAGGCGTGGACCAGTCACACACGCACGGAGTAAACCAACTGATTTTCCTTGACCTGACGCGCACGTGCCTCAAATTCCTAATAAACACAGTTGAAGAAAAAACGCTTGCTACAATTTATTTACAAAATGAGAAGTAAATGAAAGGGCAGACGAAAAAGAGGATGATGCAAGCAGTAAAATGAGAGGAAGATTAAGAAAAAAAAAGGTGATCTTAGACCTGACAATGGATAGTACAAAGAGGTGAAAGCCGGATGGAACTTGAGAACAAATTTCAAAAGCGCTTGCTACTGGCCTCAACTCCATTCAAAACACTGTACAGAGTGGACAACTGGTAAACCTGGACACTGGGATAAAATGTTTAACTTCAGAAGCTCATATACAGAACTTAAATACAAAGTAACTCATAATACTTGCTGTAAACCTTTAACTGGCATAACGTCATGTGGCAAATGAAAACTATGCACCTTAACTCCACGAAATTACAGCAATTAATAAAATCTAAAAGAATGCATTCAACAGAAATTTATAATTTAAAAAAAGGAAAAAGATTTTTTTGTTTCTTTATTCATCAGATATGAAACCTCAGAGACTACTGGAAACTATGCTGCCCGCACCAAATTCGGATCAGATTTATAATAGAGCGTTGGAACCATGTCTCTCTTTATGTCAGCCTTTCAAATTGACTATGCTTCAGAGCAAAGTGAATGAAGTATACTGGCTAAGACCTCTGTCCATACATCCTGCAAAGGGTGCCTGCACCTTGGCTCCTTATCAACTTTTGTATCACTCCAGCTTTAGTATAGTATTTTATTTACCTGGAAACTGACTGTTTACTGCTAAAGAGCTAGACTGAACAGTGCAGAGGAAAAATACAAAACAGATGGTGCAATTTTTTCACTATTCAAACCATCTCCATGGCAACAAAACGACAGATAGTATTTTTTCTCATTATTTAGTGAAAAGACATCGGTCAAAACTAGTACAGTAGCCTTTATTACCCCAACATTTATTTTTCATTATTCTTTTTTTTCACCTTATTCTTGTGTAGAGGTGACTGTCCAACATATCATATGAACCTGTCATGGCCAACTACTCCAGTAATGTCTTTTGTCAAGTTTCAATACTATTAAATGTTTAATTAATTCTCCATAGCGAAAGTCCAGTGTCAGTCCTTAGTTCGTTCATTTATGCTACAATTTAGCCCAAGGCTTACGAAGTCTGTGCCAGTCCCATATTTCAACAAATACTTAATGGATCTCCTGTGACTTAGACAACAATGCTGGTAAATAAAAGGGTATGGCAGACAAGAACTGATCATACAGCAATACTCTTTCTCAGACAAGTCAATTTTTCACCCCTCAGGTCATTTTAAATTCATTTACAGAACAAGAAGACAGCGAGGTTGGTGACACAAATTATGGATGAGGATGATTATCAAAGATTAAGTAACAACAAGAAGAGATGAATCAACCAAGGTTTTGAAGGAACGAAATGGCAATAATATAATGGATTTATACACTGTACGCAAGAGACAACAGGCAACATCAGTGTCAAAGTTGAAGATAATCTGAAAAGTTGAGGACACTTTGTAGGCTTAAGTCATAGAGTAAAGACCCCACAAGTGTCCAGGCTCATCACTATGACCTACCATGCACTGATAACCCCACATCCTTTGGTATTCTTGTAGGTCAAGTAGACAAGTCAAATTTTCACTAGTGCCGCAACTGTTGCTTTAAGAGCACAAGAACTGTACGGTACATGTTGAGTCAAAAAAATTCACTCAGCCTTTATTCGGGAACCAAATTTATGCCCAATCTCCTTTTACAGTTGCCAACTGCAAAAGATGTGGGACTACAACTGCACGTTACCATCTTGGACCAAAGCAAATGATGGTGTGGTCTTCAGTGCAAGGTTACACAAACTCCCACACATAACATTCAACAAAGCTATATATACACAATAAGTAGTGGGTTTAGTACTGTATAGATAGCAAAAGCACAATCTGAGAATGATCCTCGTACTATATGTTGTTATTTTCAATAGAGACATTTATGTTTTCCTTTACACATTAATGTATGACAAAATGACAACTCTGATGACCTGATAAAAATTTCAGTTCCTGAGACCACACAATCTCTCAGTCACAAATATTCAACAGACCCATTTACAAGGTTGACATACAATGGGAAGCCGTTAAAAATACAAAATTAAAATATATATATTAGCTATTTCTCTTTTGTTTTTCTGATGTAAACACAAAATTTGGAGGCAAAATAAGACGACAGTTAAAAATATTGCATGCTAGTGACGTAAAACCTATTTGGAATAAGAAAAAAAAATTAGCAGAAGCAGCAAAAATCCATCACATATCAAAAATTAAGAAATTTGATAAGGGCATAGTGCTTGCACTGGGACAAAATCGGGAAGATGCATAATAATTCAACACACAATGCCATTTATTCAACAGAGTAAACAAAAAACTGTATTGCCTTTTGTACGTTTACATGTGTTATCTGGCTACAGACACACTGTAACACACACTTATTAAAAAAAAAAAAAGAATTACCACAGAAAAACAATAAGTCCACATGCGGTCTTTGAGTATGAATATATAATTAAGTATGTACATTAAGAAGCAATTAAATCAAAGGTTATTATGTTTTCACTCATGACAATCATCAACCATACTTTACTTGCCAAGTGGCTTGATAAACAGCATATTTGAAAAAGTTGAAGAAACAAAATAATGAGGAAAATGACATTTCATTCTTAACATTTTAAGGTCTTTTTAGCAATCATCGTTTAAGGTCTGTAAATTCCACTTGAAGATGAAAGTGACTACAGAAAGTAAAACTGCTAGAGTAAGATTGTTTATTCTATGTCTCATGTGTTCACCATGTCTTGTTATAAAACCACTACTAATGAATCAGAGCTTTGCCATTCCTATCGTAAAACAACATTTCAAAGATAACAAACTATATATCACACTTTCCAAATTTCTGCAACGGCTACAGTATATTTGGATTGTATATGACTTTGCAAGAAAAAGAAAAACGATATATCCACAGACAATACGCAATAAAGCAAATAACAGCCTGTATAATCAACATGAATAGAAACATAACAACTCTGATATTAATGTCTAACTGCCAGTACAACTTTAACACTTACACCTAAAAGCACAAGCCTGGAGTCTAGCAGAACCTATCAAACAAGACATTCAAAGAATACACTATGACACAAATGGGTAAATTACATGTACATCACCTTAATCTCAGTAAGTTTCTATCACATCAACATTCAAAGAGGAAAACAAGGTTCATTCAAAAAGCTCACACACAGGTTCTGCCAAGGGAAAACTTAACTATCCCTACTAAGATATGCTGAATTCTTGTCAACATTATTTTTCAGATATCACCCACCTCCCTATGTCTCTAGCTACCTAGGCTAGAACATTTGAAAGTGAAAATCTTTCAAGCCTGCTTTGGAAAATGATATATACAAAGATAATACTCACTGGTGATTTGCTTTCATGTCTCTGCATTGACAGGAGTACATGTATAGATAACTGTCATGATTTCTAAACCACTGTACATTCAGTGCTCTAAAGATCAACAAATCTTTCATCATACTCATAGATGAGAAGGGAGAAGGATGGCAGATATAGTCTATGAAGACCACCACCAGCATCCACTACTTTGCCCTAACAAGTTTTCACATTTGTTTCACTTTGTCTTAAAGTGTGACGCATCCGCTTCTCATGGTAATATTGAGCTAACCTGACTACATATTCTTTGTACATTTAATGCACTTGGGCTCAAGGCCATCTGTATCTTGATCTGCATTGTACAGACCTCGGGGCTATTAATATTTTCACCACTGGGGCATGACTTTTTAAAAATTTCATCAAGCTATCCCATCAAACATACACCAGATATGGATCAAGGCATGTACACATTTCATTATAGACCTTTCATTGTATAGCTCACAGAAATTCTGTCACCCAAAACAATCTCCTCATTCAAGAATGTTATGAAACAAACTTTAAAAATCCAAAATGTGAACATGGAAAAACTATTCTCTGGCTTAGGATTTTTCACAACATAGCTGTCCATATCACGTCATGGCAACTTTGCCAACTTTTACAGCTGGAAGTACATATGATAATGAAAGCAGATATTCCTGAGGTTGCTGCTTCATTAATATTTGACATTCCATTTCTTTTGTGCTTGTCTTGAATGAATAAATCATTAGTGACAGCATGTGATTAGTCAGATCTCTTGCTTTTACAAATCAGTCACATTTGCCGCTTAATTAAGGGGTGTGATCTGAGCTTAAATCACACCAAGAGAGCCAGAAAAAAAAAAAAAAACCAAGAGGAACTCACTTGTGTAGCGCAACCATATTGGTACCAAACACACCATCTATAACTACCACACAACAAATCACACAGGTCAATGAGACAAAATGGCAGCTGTGTAGGCAAATATTGTATACATCATTTTTTTATCATTCCCAGAAAATCCCATGCACAAGTAGATACTGGAAAACATAAAAAAAAGTCTCCACTTATTTGATGATTACTATATGATATAGAGTACAGTACCATGGCTATTTGAGAAGTGAAGGCAGTCCTTTTGTGGACGCTGTCCAAGCACAGGGTAAGGGGAGTGTTAATATTCACAGTAACAGAAAGCACTTACTAACACAAGGGTTAGTATGCATTGATTGGCACAATGTTTCAGTTATCATTGTATTTGCAGTTTTATCACTTCCAAGGCAATTGCTCTATACCGAGCATAAATGTGGTCATGAAATTGCCTGCTTCTGATTCTAGAGAGCTTTTTATCCACGTTTTCACCTTCACTGACCCTATATAGTACAACTTTCTATCACTTCTTTTACATTACAAAGTTTTGAATATGCTTAGAAACTTTATTTCCTTTTTCACTGGCACCAAACTAAATGTTTTCAAACTAAACGTGTTCTAGATGAACAGATTTGTAAATTCTGCACTAAATTAAATGGATGCAGTTTCAAATAATTACAGCCATGCTCTGCACACTTATTTTTTTTTTAGCATCCACAGCGGTATACAGGATCTTCTCTCAGCCGTGCAGTGCATACTGTGAGACTCAAAATATTCAAAAGAGCATGTCTCTGTGTATAAAAAAGAAAGCAATCTTTTGATCGAGTCCCACACTGAATGGCACCTGTATTGTGATTCAAAATGCAAGAGATAGAAATCTGTCATTAGATGTGGTTGTTAAGAGAAAAAATACTGTCATCTCTGAAGGATATTAAGTTTGTCATCATGCAGGCAATTCTGTCATCATCAGCCCCATATGACAGCTGGTAACTAACAATGGATCTGTCTAGCTGTATCTCTCTCATAGGTTGCACATGTCTCAGACCCTCTTCCAGCTCTTGCAGTGAGAAGACAATGCTTCCAGTAGGCTGTTCCACCCATCATCTGCCCCCAGGGCTTTTCCTCCCATAGACCTCTTCACCTGTCAGGAATCGGATGGGTTTCAAAGATGCCACTAATTAGCTGCTGCTTCCCCTAGTGTCATGAGGTGCACTGAACCTGATGGTTCCTACTCCAGCTGGCTTAGGTCAGAAGTGTTTGTGTGTACTGTGTGTGGGTCTGTGTGCAAGAACTGCACTGGGTGCCAATGAAACACAGCTGCCTTTTAATTGTGCCGGCTCCACAGCATGAGGTTCATCAATTTACAAATTTATGTATACATATACATAGAGATTTGATGTGTACCCATGGCATTAGAATCAAAATGAAAAATAAAAGTCTGAAAAATCTGAGACACAAGAGAGATAAAAGGGAAAAGTAAAAAGACACTATATCTTGTGTAGTTCAACCACTAGGCACAGGATGCAGTTATCAACTTGATTATCAGTATCAACAGGAAATATGAACGCAAACATTATGATACCCAGACTGGTGTCAAAAATCATAACTAACTCAATCAATCAAAAATGAATGAATCAATGAATGCGTGTAGAGCAAACTCAGTGTATCCCCTTTGATGTGTTAACATGAGATGCTGGAGATCTAAGAAGTCGCGCCACAGAGGCTGGGGTGTGGGTGTAATGTAGGTGACCGCCTTAACACAGATGTGTCTGTGTGTCACTTGAGACTAGGGATCAATCGCGTGTGCTGTATGTTGCCAGCCCATCTTCACTGTGGGTAGACAGACAGAGTGTGAGGATGTGGACCCTTCCCTCACATGAGGACACCCCCTCCTCTACTCAGCTGACTGGGCTTTGGGGAGAGAGGCGGTGACAGAGAACAGCATGCTTCAAGCTCAGTGCTGATACTAGTCACTAAGGTGCAGCCATAGCTGGTATCAAAGGTGGGTCAACTTTCATCTTATATGAATATATAATGATATACACCAGTTGATATATACAATTATATATAAATATATTTGCCAGTTTTCTTCACTGAAAGTTCAACCCTTGTGGCAAGATTTGGCCTGCCTCTCCCATACAAATGAACACATTCATGTCTTGGCGGCCAAGCTGCTGAATGTGAGAGACGGGTTAAGGTTACAGCCATTAAGGTTTGGTATACTGATATAGAAGTTATCTGTCATTAAGTATCTGTACATGGGGAGCTACAGTGCTGGGGCCCGGCGTTAGCAAATAGACATACACTCTGGGTTCTCCTGCTGCTCTTGATGCTGCTCCATTTTGGCGTTGTGATCATTTTCACATTTGGCTAGTTTATTCTTCTCCGCATTCAGATCCAGCACTTCCTTCATGAGAGGCTGAATACCCTCTGGGTTGATTTTCAGCAGCACTTGTGAGTGCTCCTCATTGAGGTTGCGGATGTCAGTGAGCTTCATGAGCAGTTTCGGATACATCCAGCGTATAACGTGTGGCGCATGCTTGGACTCAAGATAGCGAAGGAGGAGCAAGGCATAGCGCTCTTGCTCTTCAGCTACATAGTGCTTGTCTGTGACCTGCGGCCTATCCGGTGAATACAGGGCAATCATCAGTAGCAGTATGAGCACAGTCTCATCCGCCTGGAGGTCTACAGCCAAACTCTTGACAAATCTCATGTGCTCATCAAACAAGCCTGACCCTTGGCCCATCTTCAGCTGATCCGTGGTCATAGCATACTTCTCCTTGTCATAAGGATCCAAGAACTGCATCTTGTCACTGTCAAAGGTAATTACTGAGCGAATGATAAGCAGCTCAATGCTGCCACCCTTTAGCAAGCTGATCTGATCTGACTGTGATAATGCCTTGAAGGACTTGATTTTCTTGGACATGTCAATGACACGCCTGACGCTGATCTCAGCAATGTTGACGAGCTCGGTCATTGAGGGATGGTGGCGGGACACCTCTGACTCCACACAGATTTCCAAACTCTGATGGTAAGCACTGACAATCTCATTTATAGCTGACTCTTCTTCTGGTTCCAGAGGCCGCAGCCGAGGGGCAGCTGATGATGTTATGTCCATGCTCTGCTGCATCTTGGTCCTGTCCACTTCACGGAATTTGCTGAAAGATAAAACGTGGATTGTTATTCATTGCAAAAAGTTCAGTAAACAACATTCAGAACAGTGTCTTGCCGACGTTTGATGAAGTATGTTAGAGTATGACAGAAACAAATGTATCACATTGTAACACTATGTGTCATGGATGCTTTCTTTTCTGTGCATTACATGGCTGCAGAACTATAGTTGTGGGTACCATGAGATGCTCAATAATATGTATATCTCTTAACATGGATGGGTTCAATATTATTCTGAAGTATTAATAATCAGATGAACCAAGATGGACATATCTGACTTCCAACCCCACAAACATCATGCAAATATGACCTGCCATGTTCAAATGGCATATATGACTGGGCTGGAAACTGAAGTATCAGGCTCTGAAGATAGATGGAGTCACCCAATATCAACTTTTGTTTGTTGCAGAAATTGCTAGTAAAAATTATCTTCATAAACAAAAACATTTATTTTATGGGCAGATGGTCAGTAATTGTGAATAAATTTTAGTTTTTGTGAGGCATAGTAAATTAACTATTAGTATCAAATTGCCCTTCAATCATAATTTTCTCATGAATTTTTTCCATTGAATGGGATGACCCCTGCCATTTCAAACAACTACATCTTGTGTGAGATTAATTCCACATCTAAAGTTTTTTTTACCTAATGAAGGATATACAAGAATCTTTTTATATCATGTGATTTAGTTTAAAAGTGAGTTAAGCGTCACTGTGACTGGCTGCAATACACATGGTGGTCATCCCTTATGGCATAAAATATATAAAACCTCAGTAAAGCAATAAGTTTGCAACAACTTTATAATTTAGGGCACAAGATATGATGACAGCTCAGACTTGAACATTTGTCTCATGAGCGAGTGCTCTTCTTTTCTCCCTCTCTTTTAAAGACAGGCTTGATTACGTTTTGAAAGAACAATGTTCAGTCAAAATGTAAGAGAAAATCCTATGACCTGACATCTTGTGCTGAACAACTGTCTTTGAAACAGGAAAATTTACCACAGAAGAGACAACAAAAACATGTTCTAATATTGCGAAAATCTCTCACCAGTCGATCTGCTTTCCAACTGTCTTTTGACTGAGAAGGGGAGAAAAGAAACAAGGAAGTATAAATTTCAATACACCAAATATTTTCATTCTTAAAATAATCATCGCAATACAACTTGGATTCATACAACTTTACATTTAGATTATCCAGAGAGGTAAAGTAAATTTCTCCATGAAAATATCATATTTTTTTTTCACCAAAATATTTCCTTTCAGCAAAGAATGGAAAAAGAGTTGCTTTGGCTTTTAGATGTAGGTGTCCATTTGACAGTGAAAAATTACTGAGCACAATAAAAGAATACACCTAAACCATTCACAGTTGTATTAAAAAGAAAACATGAAAAGCAAGCAGTTTTAAAGTGGCACAGAAGCAAACAAAGCAAATTACCGATTTTCCTCAATTCTCTGTCGCTTCCTCATCTTTTCTTCATCTGTAAGTATGTATTCTTTGCGCATGCCGATCTCAAAGCATTTTCGTAACCGACAACGCTTGCAGAATCTGCGGTTGGACACATCCATTTTGCACTTCTCCTCATAGGGGCACTTGAAGTAGTCCTGAAATTATAAAAACAAACATAATCAATAGTATTTGAGACTTTTGAGAGAGCTGTGTATCTGTCACATACTTCTTGCATGGGTACTACACATACTTCTTGTAGGGGTACCACACATACTTCTTTGCAGGGGTACTACATACTTCTTTGCAGGGGTACTACACATACTCCTTGCAGGGGTACTACACATACTTCTTTGCAGGGGTACTACACATACTTCTTGCAGGGGTACTACACATACTTCTTGCAGGGGTACTACACATACTTCTTGCAGGGGATTGCAGGGGTACTACACATACTTCTTGCAGGGGATTGCAGGGGTACTACACATACTTCTTGCAGGGTACCACACATTCTCCTTGCAGGGGTATGGCAGGGGTACTACAAGAAGTCTACATGGTAGCTTCAAACATTATTGTCTGTGAATATAAAACAGAACCTGTTCTAACAGGCTTCCTTTTCTACCGCTCCCTTCCCGTTTCACACCCCCTTCCCATTTCACACGGGATACAAATATATATGCTTTTTCCCCCATATGACACTAGCATCAAAATTTTTGATAGGACAGTTCTGTGCCATTGACAAAGTCAGACTGCCTAGAAACGTTTTTTTTTTTTTAATACCAATTCTCATTCTTCTCAGCACCTGCCTCGCCATCCATTGCAAGATATGGAAACATGATCTTTTCATCTTGCTTGCCGACTCCACCCCTCACCCGCCACACGTCCCTCCTCCTCCTTCTGCCGGTCATCTCTGCAGTCTCCGCCATTACAAGAACAACCAAAGTGCACAGCAGGCAGGCATTGCCTATGCAGAAACCTACTCTAGTATTCATTCATCTGTCAAACTCATATGTCCATCTTATAATGTGTGCCTGGCAACACTTCACACGTGCCCACACAAACTATTAAAAACCGACCCGCAGTCTGTTCTGACTCTTTTGACAGCAATCCAGAACGTGCTTGCCATACATTACGCGCATACAGAGCAGTGCACAGAGTCAGAACAACGATAGCATTACCCAGCAATGAGGTAAGACAGGGCCTTCCCCACACTCCATCCCCTCGGCCCCCCCCTCTTCCAAATGAGCCCCAGCTGGCTATCATGATTGTTATACAGCAGGCCTGCATGAGCTTGAACTCAGATGCTCGGAACACCTGCACACTTTGCTGTAATGCTATGGTCGGATATGGTCCCATGTCCATTATTCTCTTACATCAAACTGTAATCATGAACTCAAGACACCTCACGAACTGCCATGGAATTATGATCTGGTGCCTTAAAATTCGCGTTTTTTTAAAGGTCGTACTGTATTCTCAGATTGTACGTGCCACCTCCCCTTCAACAGTCACCATTCCCTATGTTGACTGCTCCTTTACCCCCCCCCCCCCNCCCTTCCAACCAAGTTGGTAGCCCCTTTGCTACGCCACTGGCATGACCATACAAGACGTAGAGTTGCTTCTCGTTACCAGAGTTTTTCTTGTGAGCGTGTCGGGCCAGGTAGGCTATGATGAATGTATTCACACCTGAAACCCGCTACCCTCTCATTAGGCATGCACTGTATGACCCAACAATAAGACCCGAGGTCATCCCACGTAAACAAGTCTTATCAGTGTTACCATAAAACTTGCACTCGACCCTTTTATTGTTCCTGGATTTTTCCCCAGCCTAGGATAACCACAGTGTCCTTTTATTTTTTGTCTTATGATATTGCTAGGTAGTCTGGCGTTGTTGCCTCTAGATAATAACGCACTCAAAACCACTATACTACAAATTAGATAGCATAAATTATTACGCAACGTTTAATAATTTTTTACTCCGGTAAATTTGGTCAATGCATGGCAGATCAGTACCGAAAGAAAAAAAAAAGAATGCGAACAGTTAATCAAAGTTTAAAAACGTTTCTACAGTTTTTGCATGAAAGCAAACTCTTAACTATTTCTGCTCACTTCCAGGTATTTTCCAGCTATTGGCGACTTCCCATGATTTCCCAGGTCTGTGGCAATCTTGAAGGCCTATACTGATCTACCAAATTGACGACCAAAGGCATCTAACAAATCGCTAGCTTTACAGTAAAAGATGGGACATGTTTCGTGGAGTGGCCCACACATGAATATGATTAAAACTTAGAGGGTAACACAACAAGCCGGGCGAAAGCAAGGTCCGTCCCAAGAAAATGATTCATGGAGGTGTCGGTTGTGGCGTGTAGTGGTGGAGGTGGCCCAAATTGATTGTGATGTCACTAGTATTAGTGATTGAGGAGGCTGACAAAGGAGCTGACACACTCTGTCATTCACGGTATGGGCGGTGGGGTTGGGGGATCATCGGGAAGGAGGGGGCTGAGGTAGGGACGGACAGATGGTGTCTGGACTGGCAGAAAAATACAACCCATTTCGCTTCATCGCTATTCCCCGAGAACTTAAAAAAAAAAGCGGCGATTAAACGGATTATTATAGAGTGACTTTTACATACAAGTACATTCTTTTGTTTGAAACAAATGTTGCAATTCAGCAAAGACCACTGCAACAGCTTCAGGTGGGACAGTGGTGGAATGAGGACAGACTTGCTAGTTGTCTTAAACTCCAGAAGTGAGATGAGGTAAATGATCACTGAATAGAGGAGAAGCCGGGCGAGATTGAGAGGGCAAAGGAAGAAGGAAATAAGTGACAGAAGACAGAGGAGGAGGAGGAGGAGGAGGAGGAGGTGGAGGATGAGGACAGCTGCGACTGCGAGACGGGAAGTCATGTAGATATGACAGGGTCATGTCACAGACTTGCTCGCCTGTGGAGATGCAGGTGTGCGAACGCCCCAAGCCATTCCTCCACGCTCCGCTATCTTGATGGCGAAGACAGGGCAACAACGGGCCGGGCCAGCTCCTCGCCCCAACATGGACGGGATTCTCAAACATCACAGGTACGCTGCCCAAGCTTCACGACCAAATGCAAGGGATAAGCAGTTTGAATTTCAGACATTCCCAGAGCCAAGGCGATTAATTTCAGTCGACATGCGATTCTCCAGCGAAGGCCGATGGAAAAAACACAAACCCACAAGATCATCAAACATGTGCTGCGCTGTTATTCCTAGCGAGACAACTACTCTTTGATGCAAAAAATAAAAATCTATCAGAAACATGTGCTGCATGTACAAAACAAAAAAGAAATCTCAAATGAAAACAAACTTATTTTATATGGAAAACTTTAGGCAAACCAAGAAAAGACCGAAGACGCAATCATACTGAGAAACACAAAGACTGTTCATGACTAATGAAGGAGGAAATATTGTAAACCAAAAATCATTCATGGATATTCACAAACACGTCAATGTCACCACTATGTTGCGGACAGGGCCAAGGACTGAACGACTGAAAGTAAAAGAGAAAAAAAAATCAGTTTTTGCACAGGGTCTGTTCTATCAAGGCCATCACACAGCCGTGACCAGAGAGAGACAAACAGGAGGAAAAACCCTGCTACAGCAGCCACAAAAAAAAGTTGGCCGTGTCCTGTGTTTACATGCCGACGTCAATGCCCGCAGAAACAATGCAGAGATTTTAAGCCAAGGGTGAAGGTTGAAAAAAAAAATTCAGAAAGATGTTGGTATTCAACAAAACTGATGTTGCTTTGGGTTTTGACCGTTTGGTCTACAGCTGGTTGTGGATATAGTGAGGGAATATGGAAATATTTGATGACATAGACAAACGCTATCTGATGCTTGCTCAAAGGCATCACACTTTTACGATTTTCGACAACAAATACCGTGCCTACCTTTCTCCTCCTCCTTTCTCTCCCCCTCCTAAATCCCCAGAGAAGCGCAATATTTTAAGAGGAAAAAGCGATGTGACGTGAGATGAAGAGGCAGATGGGACGCGAGGATTATCGCAAACCGTTACAGACGAGCGCCAAAAGGACACTCCACAATTTCGAGGAAGAGGTCATACAGTTATTGGTTTTTGCACGGAAGCCACTCTGATGGAGTCTGAGGTCTTGGCGAGGTTTAGATGTTGACAAGGGCATCTCTCGCGGAGCAAGGCGCCGAGCCACGAGGTCAGCACAGCGGCCACAGCAAATACACACAAGGCGGGCCATTCGTTTACCCAAGCTTTTCTCAGTTCCTTCTTAGCTACCGATGTTGAAACAATGAGATCTTGGTTTTGAAAAGGGCCAACACAGCGACGTCATTGCTACCTCATTCTCTACGGACGAAAGAATGCTTTCAAAAATAAAAAAAACCCTCAATCTATCGGTCTAATCATTGCCCTATATGCATCTTTCTATGCACATAATCTGGAGCACTGTTTCTTTGTGAACAAACACACTTCATACTGCCTATCAGGGACACACTAAGTTAATATTATGACGTGATCCTCAACTACTCATTCCTTCTTCCTAGTCTTAGCATTCACCATTCATTTCAAACCATGCACTACCTACCCATGGACTCAAAAAAAAAAAATTAAAAAATCAAGGTATGTAAACAGAGAATAAAATTACTATAAAAAGAGGCCCCGATATCAAGTGAAAAGAAACGGGTTCCATATGAGCCTGTTAGAGCTTCAGATACACACAGCTCTATTCGCCCGCCTCTGGGTGCTTATTAGTCTCCGTTTGCAAAGCCGAGGCATATCGATAGCTCCACCAAAGAATATTATGATGATCGATGAAATGATTACTGAATCTTAATCCCCTGCGCTCACAACGTATGAAAACATGATCAGCCAAGCGCAAAACTTTTCTCTACAAACATGAAACGGTAAACATCGATATTTTCCATTTCCCCATTCACGGGCACCCGACACTTCCTTAGAGGGGCATCGATTAGAGTAAGGTGGGCTACCAGCATGCCGTGCAACGAGGAAACGATAGGAGAGGCAGCTTCAGATTCTGATCACGGCTATACTGCACCATTAATCATCCTACGCTAATAAACTGTATTCTTTACCCTAATAAACTGTATTCTTTATGCTAATAAACTGTGTTCTTAGAGGGGTAGTCTATTCCTACTAATCACGTGCATTTTTTTTTAAAAGCTGGTGTTACCCAGCATGTTGAAATTAAAAATAGACTTCTCATACTTGTGTCACTAAGGTACACCTAATAAGGAATGATGTCTTATCGAAAGGCGCAAGTAAACCTCCAAGCTATCTTCCTCTTGTTACTGTTACTATTACTGTTGTAAATAGCAAAAGCTGAATGGAGCAAAAAAAATTGTTGTCTGTAGAATATTTAAAGCCAGGACTAAATGGGACAGAGGAAGAGGAGATTGGACAGGTCGGTNTGTAAGAGATTCACACTGGCTGTAACTTCCAATACTTATGTCTCGCCATTTATGGTCATATTATGCATTCTGCATGCATCCTCCAAATAAATATCTTCCTCAACACCTTTTCCTTCACTCACACCCATTCTCGTGAATCCAAGACGGACATAACAGAATTACTTACGAGTCCTTTTGGTGCGTTACGCCTGAAGAAAGCCTTGCAAGACTCGCAGGAGATGGCGTCAAAATTGTAGCCAAGAGCTCGGTCTCCGCAGACGCCGCAGTACTTATCCTCCTTGTTCTTGCGGGCCTTGCCGCACCCCATCCCGTCCGTCGGAGAGTGATCCAACGAACGGTAGTGGTGGGGCATGTGATCCATGCCACCTGGATCATCGAAGCTGGAACAAGAAACAGAGGAAGAACGTTAGCGATGTGCCATCTCCACAAAGGAGAAAAAAACCAAAACAAAAAAATGAGAACTATGTAAATAACTACGTGTTGCAACATTTGTTGCGATAGATGAGCAATTGTGCAGTAAATAATCGTTCATGCTACAAGGATGCACACATCAAGCATGTCGTGCAGGTCATGTCATAGTTAACACAAACATACGTTACGTCCTGCAAAGACAAGATCTTGGCAACACAAAAAATAGAGAGTGGGTTATGAGTTCCCATTCTACAAAAAGTCTGAATGGACACAGGAAAGGACATACACACTAATGACATTATGACAATGGCTTCATCTGCAGCCTCCGAAAACTTGGCTTTGCCGCCTCTACTTCTTGGAAAGACTTGGATCCTGAGAAAGCTTGTCGTTTCCACATCAGATTTAATGTTATCTTGATACACGTGGCCGTTCTCTTGTTTTGACTGGCATTGTTTTGAGAAGTTTCCATTTATTTTTTTTTGGTAAAGACAAATATGAGCATTCCTTCACACAGGCACATACTTTTCCCTTGTGGTGAGGAGGGAGCGATTATGCGAGGCAAAATGACGGGATGCGCAAGACGCGTTTATTCTGCGACGAACAATCCATCTGTCGTCCGAAGTGTAGAATATCATAATAAACTGTGAATGCTCACCGAGACCCGTTGGATGTGCAAAAATCAACTCACACAAGTTGTAGTACAGTTACAATCGTCCGTTTTTATATCTGGTACAGCGGCATAATAATGGATTCATACATCTTGTAGGTTGAGGTTTACTTTTTCAGCTAAGTCTGATGTGCATAAAATGACAACTTCAATATCGAGCTGGTCTTCTGAATCACCCTTGCTTTTCTTCTCAATTTCCCACTGCACTGTTTGCCTTTACTTTAACCGTCTGATGGTTTAGCAATGCTTAGTTTGTCCTGCCCGCCTTTGATATGCCTTCCATCTTGGTGTGGTTCCATACAAAACTTTTTATATTGTTTCTTTTTCAAACATGTTATTCTAACTTGATCTGCACAGAGACCAGCGCATGGAGCACGGAGGAAAACAAATGCTGTTTTATGAGCGTAATAGCCATGTAAGACAACAATGCTCAGGGGGCATCAAAAGCAGGAAGACTGAACTCAGCTAAAACATCTACTGCATCGGCTTCAATCAGCAAAGCCTTCTCTTATGTGGTGCCATTCTTGCCCTATCAGCTTTCAAGCCCAGGAAGGCAGTTCGCTTTATCTTCACCATTATCACGTGTCCTGGAAGGATCGTTGTTACCCTACGGTGTCTGTCTCTCACCCCATCTTCTTTCCAACTTCTGTTGCCGATTATCTATCTTCCCTTCCCCTTCCCTCATCTTCTTCCTGCTAAACCAGACATACTCCCTGTTCCCCTTACTCCCCTCTCCAACTCGTTCTTTCACTCCATGTCTACATCTTTTTGTTTTGATTTCATTCTTCCATATTGGCAACTGAGTCATACACAGCAGAGAAAAAAAAAGTGTTGTCATTCTTTTTTTTTCTGAAACTTTTAAACCTATGATTCCCAATCTTTTCTGACACTAAACAAATGTTTAGAAATCCATTAAACTAGCGCAGGTACTTAACTATTTCGCTACAGGCAATTAAACTCTCCATTATGTTTTCTTCCAGAGCAAGGCTGGTTAACTAAAGAACGATTTTGTTCGGGTGGGAGGGTAGGTTCCTTGGAAGGAGAGGATAACTAACCATGAAGTACATGTAATAGGAAAAGAAAAGACTTAAAGGGGGGGGGGAAGGGTGTGTACAGGTGTAAACGGTAAAGTTAGGGTGGGATAATTTTGCATTGAACGCTGAAATCGATTAAAAAGCTGTACTTTATCTTCTCTGTTTATCTCC